>APFE030787375.1:93797-126537 GCA_000404065.3 Pinus taeda
ACACATCTATAAATGGATCCCTCATCTAAGAGATCCAGAGGCTGGAATATTGTGAATTGCAAGGAAGTGATGATAGTTTGTAATTGAGGAAAGAGCATTGTATTGTTGGTGTGATCTTGCTATTTCATGAGGTGAAGAGGGATTGAAGCTGGAAGGTAGATGCTGGATCAAATAACTAGGTTGTAATTCTCCCTTCTATTTAATAAAGTTCTTCAAGTTTTCTTCCATATGATTATGCAATTGTGAATGTTATCATTCGTGAATGCTATCATTTGTTCATTATATATTTGATTATGTAATGTTTATGTTGTAGTAGATCAATATGCTTTGACGGTTCTTTGTTGCTATACTTGCGCAGGTACTCTCCAAGCGGGTTAAGTACGAAGAAGAGTTGCAAACTCAGTCAAGGGGGAGAGAGATCAAACAAGGGACTAAGTGGAAGTTCTAGGTTGGTTCCTTTATCTTTCTCTTATTTGTTGCACATAGAAGAAATCGTTGAATTGCTTTAAGTTGTTGTTTCTAGGGTAGCTGCCAAACCTAGAGGGCTAGCTATTTGACAAGACACTAGTTTTCCCCGAAACAGTGGTGACACTAGGTTCCTTGTAGAATAACCTCTTCATAAAAGTATTCATAGCTAGGTGGGGGAATCGCCCAATGTCCCCCAAGTCCTAATCATGAAGCTTCAGATGTGGGACGCATGCTAAACGTGGACCTTCAAAAGTTATAGCTTCTGGTAGCACGGGTGTGTTAAGAAGGAATTGTCCCTCATCTGGGTCCTTCGTGACTTTCACCTTGCCCTAGCATGGGGGGATGTACTCTGGCAGTTTCGATATAGGGTCCTTCTCCTCAATATCGATGTCTTTCGCGTCGTCATCGGCCTTCAGATCTACCACCTTTCCTTCCTCCTATGCAGTTGTCTTCTCAATATCAATGTCTTCCGTGCCCTCATCAGCCTCCAAATCTACCACCTTTCCTTTCTCCTTCATGCTTCTTCTGTTACTGTGACAACCTCTTGTTCTACGTAGAGCCCCTGATGCATAACTCTACAAACCGGGCAGTGTAGTTTATAGTCCCACACTTCTTTGCAGTTGCATGGAGCACTAAGACTGTGCTACCATCATATAGTCATTTGGGTAGGTCCCCAGTGTATGAATTTAACCGACATCCATTTACCTTTCTTGGAAATGGATCTCCATTCAATTTCACAAGATGAATTTCTCCATCATCGGTAATGTCCTTGATAATGTATGGCCCCTGCCAATGCATCTGATTTTTTGCCTGGAAACTTATCAAACTTGCTCTCATATAATAAAACTAAATCGTTTACCTTGAAGGTGTGCAATTTGATGTGTCAATCGTGCCATGCCTTTTCGCACTCCTTCTGAACTTATTGATGGAATCCAGCCAAGAATCTATCTTCCTCTAGCTTTGTCAACCACACGAGCCTTTCTTCTAAGGCTCCGTGGTCTGCCATTCCTATGAATACCACTATTCGTATACTAGGCACAATGTACTCCATCGACATCGCAGCTTCTACGCCATAGACCAGTTGAAAAGGTGTCTGTCCAGTCAGCTTCTTACAAGTAGTTCTATAAGACCATAGTACCACTAGTACGCGCACATCCCAATCATTCCTCTGCGCACTGAAAACAATTGTCAGTGTGTTCTCCAATATTTTATTAAATTCTTACACCATCCCATTGGCCTGAGGATGATATGGGATGCTCTTCTGATGATAAACTTGGAATTCCTCTGCCAGCGCACTAATCGTTTCATTAAGGAAATGTGTATCGCGATCATTCATTAAAATCTTCGGACAACCAAACCTAGTCAGCACGTACTCAAATAGAAATTTTGTTGTTGTTTCCCTTGTATAGTGCTTCATGGTCTGAACCTCCGCCCACCTGGTCAAATAGTCAGTCGCGATGATGATATACCACGCACCTGTCTTCTTTCTTGGAGGTTGAATTGGTCCGACAAAATCAATCACCCATTTCTCAAATGGTTATAATGACATCTGTGGATTCAAAGGCAGCTCATCCCTCTGTGACATCTTGTTGGTTCTTTGACATGCATTGCATGCCCTATAATATGCTTTGGAATCCTTGTACAATGTTGGCCACCACAACCCAGTGCATAAAATCTTCTGTGTTGTTGTTTTTCTTGATAATTTCCTCTCGTGACTCCCCCATGAACCTTAGCGAGGATAATGTCTCGTTCATACTTAGGCACATAACGTCGTCATATTTCTTTTTTTTATTAAAAAGGAATCGGCAACTGGGACAGCTCGCAACTCGCTTGACACGGGGTCGATTCTGGCCGCCACCACTATAACCCCTGGGCTCCGTGCCTGCCCACTATAATGCGTCACCAAGGTAAGTCCGGGGGATTTGAAATTGTGACCTCAAATACAGATTTTTCTTTACAGATGAACTACACCGTCATGCGATTACTAACTCGCCTACCCCTGTGGGGCTCATAACGTCGTAGTATTTCATCCAATCCCATCTTTACAAATGTCAAGCAATGACGGAAAAGTCTACATGATGCACCACCAATTCCTTCTTTTATTGACTAGTGTATCATTCTAGAGCCATTCCCGTAGTCTAAAAGTGTATAATATTTGCAAAGTGATTGTCTGCTACGTGCACTGCAAAGAGTTGCACGTCGGGTAGCCCCTCCTCTAAGTTGGTAGGCTCCTCTCTTGTTTCAATGCGCAACAAATGATCTGACCCTACATTCAATCGTCCAGGCTTCACAATCAATTCAAAATCGTACTCCTGAAACAACAGAAGCCATATGCATATTCCCCCCCCAACACAGGCTTGTTGACCAGGTACTTTAATGTAGAATGGTCTGTATACATTTTAAAGTGTCTGCCTAGCAAGTAATGTCTGAACTTCTAGACTGCGTACACCACAGCCAAACCTTTGCACTCTGTTTTTGAATAGTTCTTTTCAGCCTTAGACAACTTCCAGCTTGCAAACGTGATAGGTTGATCAAATTCTCCCTCACCAGCTTGTGTAAGTACTTCCCCCAATGCAATACATGACACATCCACATGCACATGAAATTACTTCTTCCGATCTGGGAAGACTAGGATCGACACGATGAGCATCTTTTATTTTAACATATCTAGGCTCCGCTGACATTCCTCATTCTAACAAAATGTAGCGTCCTTCTTCAATAGTTTTTCCATCGATGCAGTAATCTGGGCATAACTCTTGATGAACTTTCGATAATAACCAATATGACCCAGCGTTGTGCGCAACTGTTTAACACTTCTTGGTGCCTCCAAATTGGTTATGATTGCGATCTTAGCTAGGCCCACCATTAAGCCTTGTCTGCACACTACATGACCCAGAAATATTCCGAAAGGAACGCAAAACAAAAATTTCTTCAAGTTTAGCATGATCTTGTACCTCCACCACGTATCTAGCATCAAGCGCAAAGTAGCTACATGGCAGTTTATGAGCCCAAACACCTCCAATCATCAAAATGTACCTCTAAAAAGTTGTGAATGAACTCTTTGAACACCGCAATAAGTATGCGCGAAAAGATCATCGACGCATTCTTAAGTCCAAAGGGCATTACCATATATTGAAAGCATCCCCACTCAGTTGCAATGGTAGTCTTACTCTTGTATTCCACCGTGATCTTGATTTGATGGTATCCAGAGAACCCATCAATAAACGAATATACTTCCTGTCCACCAACATTATCCAATACCTCATCCATGAATGGAGTTGGGAATGGATCATGAACACAAGCATCATTCAGTTTCTTGAGATCTATGCATATCCTTATCTCATCCCTCTGCTTAGTTTCCTAAACTGCCATAGGAATTACCTAATCGGACTCCTCCATTGCTTCAATAATACCCGCGCCAACATCTTGTCCAACTCCAAGCAGACTTTTTCCTTGTACTTAAGATTAAGGCAATATGGCCTCTACTTCACAGGTTTCGCATTTGGTTTCAACGTTATCTTCATCACTCCTAAATCGCCTATTATCCCCTTCAAGTCTGAAAACTTTGTAGGGAACAAATCCTAGTATTCGCAAAGTAACTCATCAACCTTATCCACTGTAGCATCATCCCAGTAGTCCCCTATCTTCACAAACTTTAGCTCTGCCTCTATTTTAATGTTCACTTGTCAAGTTTTCAGCGGCGCAGTGATACTTGGATTCTCTATCCGCGGCCCCTCCACTGCGTGGTGAACTTCTGTTTCTAGAATATTAATGTTCCTTGGATCCTTGTCTTCTTCTTCAACGATCACATTGTAGCACTCGAGTGCATGGCGCAGCTGGGTGGTCCTATCTGGTTGAATCAAATCCAAAGGATCCTGTAGTATTCTGAAGATCATTGCCTTGACCTCCTGCAATGCTTCATCAATACACTTAGATCCATCCTCAACGCTAAATTTCATCCAGAATCATTGCCTCAAAATATCCCATTTGTTTGTGCCATGGCGGAGCTCTGTTTCCAAGTACCAATTCATTGGTATTACGGCTAAAGTGTGACAAAACATATGCACTCACTTCGGTTGCGGTTCTGTGTCATAAGCATCAGTTCATTTTTCTCAGTGATCACGTGGATCACTCCTCCCATCATATTTCTCTGTCAATTGTGCTTTTGGGTGATTAAACCTCACCCTCATCATTCTTCTGTATTCACGCCATCCATCGAAATTGTCTTTATGTGTACCCCACCTTCTCACGGGCGTAGCGTGCAACACCAAATCCAAGGCTTGGAAGCGATGCTTCTCTGGAACTTCTCTTTCAAATGCATCCAATTTTTTTTATCAATATCAGTTAAACCATCACAATAAGGCATACTTCTTACCTCCGACGATACGCAACACAAGAATTTAGTCATAATGTTACTGCGCAGCGTAGATACTTTGTGCAATCGTTTCTGATAGTGTTCCAATTCCTCATCTGAATTTGATATGCATGAACTTTCGTGGTCCCATGCAATACGTTTATTAGCTGTCGGATTCACCCAATCTTGATTTCATGTCGTTATCTTATAAATCTGGTCCAAATCATCGTCACTTTCATAATCATGGACCGGTTCGGTATAGCGCAGTCCTTCTATACGGTCCAAGGGCACTACTACATGGATCAATTTCCTTTCAAATGACATCATCCACTTCTTCAAATTGATTATCCTATTCATTTCAATATCCTAATCGATCCCACGGAGCGCGGGGTAGGGTTGTTGTCATCCACAATCTCTATCACTTCAAAATCAACAAATGCACTCGTGTCTTCAATATCTATTGTTACCCCTGCAATCTTCCCATGGGGATAATCTTTTGTTGATTAGCCATCCTGAATTAAATCCATGGGGGCTTCAGTCAATGAACCTCTAACATATCACATGTGATCATGGAATATTAAACAATACCCTTAATTTGAGTACATCTTGGAAAATACCTCTAAAAATAATATTATTTAACCCCCTACCAATATAAACCTAGTACACATTCTCAATTTAAAAACTCCTACCGTCACTAGATACTGTAGGTATCCATTTTTTCATTAACATTTTTTATACCCCTTTATATTTTTTCATTAACTTTGAGCTTCATTTTTGATACCTGGCAATATAAAAACCCTTTACCCCCTATATATCCTCCAATATATTATGTCATTTTTTCCTCATTATATATCCCCCAATATGAGCCCATGTGCTATAGTATTGCTTCCGCAATGAATCCCCCATGATTAAATTAGAGACCATTGCAGCGCAAGTCTCCCCATTTGCTCCCACATTTGTTTAAGCAAGACATTCGCATCTAACGTGAGACCCAGAATGACTTGATCATTTCATACTCTCCGATCTGCATAGTGAGCCTCATCTCACGTCCTGATCTTTCCTTGTGTTTACCAATCTTCCTCACCATGCGCGATCCCTCAAGAGAATTTTCTTTACCAGCGCATTTATTGATCAATTCTTGTAATCCTTTCATGGCCTCGCTATCGCGTAGCAACTTCATACAGGTATCCAAAAAGGTAGTAAGCATGGACAGGTCCATTTCTTCAGACTGCTTATGCCAACTTCTTGAGGTAGAACCCTTAGCGAGGATTTCCTTCTCTTCCATGAAGGTTTCCTTTGCGTGCTCTAAATCAAAGCCAACCTCTTTCTCTAGAGATTTGCGGACCCATTCATTTTCTTCAGGCTACTTTCCCTTATCTTCACCAGTTGTCATTCCTCTTCACTAGGTTCAGCCCTCATCATTTGCAGGTTCTACGTAGGCTGTTGAGGCTGCACCTCCTTTCAACATATCTTAGATATTAACACAAGAAAATCTTCTGTCGCATGGTCAAACTGATTAGAGTGTCGACACAACAAGCATGTCAAGTTCATACATTCTCGTGTGTAGTGTCTTGGCCCTCAACAATTATAGCAAATAACTTCCCCTCGACCTCTACCAGGTCCTCCTCCGCCTCAGCCTTGTCTGCACCCTTGATATCCTCCTCGCACTCCCCTAGCTCCTTGATCCAGAGGTTGAGTTTCTGTTTGCATTCAATCCACGGGCATTTTTTCCATTACCAAATCGTAACTATGGCAATTGCGCTCATCGTGACGTACCAATTTACAGAAGTTGCAGAAGAGCTGTTGTGGTGTCTGTACAAATTTCTGTAGCAAGTGACAATTGTCTGTTACTTGTTTTCCAACTACTTGATAGATAGCATACCATAGAGCATGCCATGTACTTAGCCCTACTTGAGCTTCCAGCCTCAAAGGCATCGACCCTCCTCCTGAAACATAATTCGTGAAGACAGGGCAATGATCTTTATCATGCCCCTGACTCTTACATTTTAGGCACCAGAATTCTTCGCATACCTTTGGCTGAGCCACCCTATCCTTCTTCAGACTTTGGAGCTCTAGGAAAAGGTTCTGCAACTCCACGTAAATCTGATGAACTCCCAGAGCGACATCTTGAATCAACATCTCATGCAATCTCATCGTAATATCCAGGGCTTTCGCCTGGGTCCCAATCTTTTGCTATGATAAAGCAACCCTTAGATGAGGCAAGAGCGAAGCCATAAACCATTTGTTGTGTTTTCCATCCCTAAGATTCATGTTATCTTCATGGATCTTGCATTTCAATCTCTGATCTAGCTCTGAGGGTGTCTCACCAGGTCTCATCATGATTTCCTTGAATCCAACGATTGATTGTGCTTCAAACTTGGGCATACTGAATTCCTTATTCAACGTAGTTTGAATGTCTACCAATGCAGTTGTTGGGTTATCACTGCGGTACTTAATGTACCAAGTCAATGCGAACTCCTGTAAAGCAGTAACCAACGTTTCTTTCTTCATCCCATCATCTGTAATACCCTGAGCTCCCCATACAGCCTTCGCAACGAACCAAAACTGGTTTGGATCCTCATTTCCAAAGCCCTTGAAAACATATAACTTCGTTGTATTCACCATATTGAACGGTGGTAGAGGTGGTGGTGGTGTGGGAAAAGGTGTATGCGGCAGAGATGAAGATGGAGGTGGTGTGGGCGGCTGGGGTCTTCGCGGGAACCCTCGCCTTATTAACTGGACAACACTCTGCAGTGAAGCCTGTGCTGCTTCTTTTTCATCACTCAGAGGAGGTTCAATCAGAGGGCTATATTCAAGGCCTGTTCTTCCTCTATCCCTGAAGATATTTCCACTTCACATAGATCCAAACATCAAGGTAGTTGCATTACCCACTTATTACACAAGAGAATTTTAATTCAAGTATTAAAAAATCTTAAATACTTACCTCGTGGTCCCTTAAAGAACCATTGCTCTGCTTCAGTGTAGCTAACATAGGTATCGACCACAAACTCTGTCACAAATCCTCCGATGATGTGATCAAGACAGTGATCGACAACGCGTGCAATCTTATCTTCAGAGGCTTCCAATCTCTACACTAACTCCGGGGTCCACACTATCAAACTGTCAAGTCTCCACCTTCCTTGACCGTTTGCCAATTTCGTGATCCACTCATATATTTCAACCGAGAAGGAACATAAGAAAATTTCGTGTATCTCTGTGTACATATACCTATCCAACCACTTTTCTTTCATCAATTGTGGATTCCTATTTTCTTGTGCTGCGAATTTGTGGATCTTTTCATCGAACCAATCCTTAATTTCTTTCTTAGTTTCATTCCAATGATGCGACATCACACATCTCTTTATGCCAATTTTGGTCCTGGAAACGGAACTATTTGTTGGCTTAGGGGGTCCTGACCCAGGTTCAAAGTTAAGTTTAGCCAAACAAATACCTACACTACTGGCCCTTTCGGCATCAATCCACAGAGCGCGGATTGAAGTCTCACTCGAAACAGTATGGGGGAATGCTGGAACCAAGTTTCCGCACCCATAGATGGTTGCGATGTCATTTTATGCTGTAAATTTTCCTTCGCGCAGGTTGATAAGCCTTTTAGGGCTTATCGATATACTCTTCTTAATCGACCTCTAGACCTTCGCAAAGTTCTACGATTGTCTTTCACAGACCTTAAGAAGGCGAATGAACCACTTACACACCTATGTAATTACTTGTACTTTGTATTTACCCAGATTGGCTTAAGTGTATGATAACTTCAACATGTATTAAGATATATTGGATAAAGGTATTAAGTATATTGGGTTCCATCTCAAACCAAATTCATAGAAGAAAACATATTGGAGTTGGATAATTGGTAAACTAGAGAAGAGGCTTAGTGTTTGGAGCCTTTGGTGGTTATCAAGAGAGAATAGATTGGTACTAATCAAATCAGTTCTGGAGGCAATCCCCAATTTATCTGATGGTTTTATCTTGGATCCCTAGGAGAATTTTAAAGAATATGAAGAGGATATGGTATAAATTTCTATGGGACGGGTCTGCATACAAACATGCTTTTTCTTGGGTAAAATGGGATTGCATTACTCTCCCAAAGTCTTGGGGTAGGGGGGTAATTGAAGCATCTATCTTTTTTTCAAGTGTATTAACCACAAAAGAGGGATTGAGACTTATATCTTCTACAAGACTATGATTGATGGTTGTCTACCAAAACTATATTTATCCACTCTCCATTGACGATTAGTTTATGTCCCAAATAAAAATTATCATAAATTTTCAATTATATGGAAAGTAATTATCTCTTCCTTCTCCATCATTGAGAATGTATCAGTATGGAAGATTGATAATGGTCAATATCTTCAGATTGGTATTGATATGCAGTTTGGCTATAATTAACTTTTTAGATTACTTGTGGACCTTGTACAAGATATTTATGAAATGGGTATATACTTACCGGCTCAGATTATAGGGTGGGGAGGGAATTTATTGAGTCCATAGATGTGGCTCTTGTCCTACCAACTTGGTCTGCCACAATTTTTTAGAGACTTGTGGTCCATTTAAACCAGGGAATTGGTGGAGAGTCACATCCGCTTAAATGAGGTTGAGGATGAGTTGGCATGGCACCATTTAGTGAATGGCCATTATACACGAAAATCAAGTTATGCTTACGTTATTGTAGATTTCTTTCCAATGGACTAAGTAGGATGGTGGAAAGATCTATTTAAATTAAAATTCTCAGCTAAAACTAGCCTTTTCATGTGGTGCATATTAGAAAACAAGGTCCCTACATGGGACTTCCTACAAAAGATACAAAAAGCAGGTCCGAACTGGTTTTGTTTATGCAAATCTCTTGAGGAGACAATCCATCACCTATTTCTATATTTCTCCTACACATAGGTTGTTTAGGTGATATTTGTTGCAAAGCTTGGGCTGACATGTCAATGGCTTGGTAACCCACTCTCAAAATTATGGGAACAATGGAGCAAAAACCTAGTAGTTAAATATTTCAAAGCTATTACTTTATTAGGATGTTGGGGTATATGATTGGCTAGAAATAGATCCATATTTTGTGACATGGTCACTCCTCACATGATCACTACTCACTAGTCATTGGCTATTTTTAACCTTATCCCCAAGCCACAAATGAACAACATCACAAAGTTATTATAGGGATATCAATCAATAAATCAGTACCATATTCATTTTTCAATGGAGCCTTGTAAGGGTATCCCCATGCATGTGGTGGAGGGAAATTTATACATCTTAGTGAGACACATCTCTATAGATTAAAAATGGGTTTTGGTGCAGGCACTAAAAACTACATAGAGTTGGTGACCTTCAAGCTTTTACTTATATATGCACTTGAGCAATATGTCTTTGTACTTCATGTCATTGGAGACTCTTTATTGGTGATAAAATGGATCAATAGTAGTAATTACTGTCACAATCTCCATCTTATGCCTATTGTAACTGAGATAATCAAACTCAAATCTCTTTTTGATATATTCTCCATAACTCATACTTATAGGGAACTAAATTTTGATGTTGTTATTTTATCTAAAGAGGACATTACAATGGAAATAGAGTCTTAGCACATTACATGGGAGAAGAATGGTATCTTCAATGCTTACTACCACCAACCATTTATGGACGGGTATTTGGTTTCTTAATAATTCATTGGCCTCACATATTTTAATACACAATCTTCTTTCATGAACAACATTGGATACAAATGAATCTTATTAGAAACTTCATGTATTTATTAGGAACCCATTCCTACCTTGGAGAATATATAAGAAAATATAGAAAAAGGTAATTCCACTTCAAATGGAGGTAATGTTACATAAATCCCATCTATGTGGAAAATATAAACTTTGCAAATTGATGCCTCTAATTCAAATAAAAAATTTCTCCATTTATGAATCTTCATCTCCCACATTCTAACTTAGGTTGAGCTATTAGGTCTTATTTTTCAAATGGTTTCCAAGAAGTTAAAAAAGAAGTGGTAAAGAGGAAGAATTGATAATTATTCCTTAAAGGGGAAAATATTACATATATGTTTATGTAATTCTATTCTTTGGTGCAATATGTTAATGTTCCTTTTTTTGTATAATAATACAAGTACAAATAATGTAGTTCCATTCTATAATGGACTATAAATCATTATTTGAAAAAAATATTTGGTTGACTAGTTGGGAGATTAAAGTTTTATCGTCTCTATTTTATCTTTGATCAACATATGAGCTTCAGAGGATATTCAAATTTATATCAATTTTGGAAATTAGTTCTCTAATTAGACTCTAAATAGTTATAAAAGAGACTGTTGAATAAAGTGAGTTAATAACTAAACTAATTCAGGTTTCTATTGAGTCTATTTTTTCTTCTTGCCATGCAAGGTTCTAGTAGTCATTGTCATTTTAAAACATGTCAAAAAATAGAAAATTTCTATCAATAAGATGGAACAAAATAAGAAATTTCATAGACATTTGGAACTTTTTTATAGAAAATGTTGAATTTGTTTCACTCACTGACTTATATCTATCTATCTATCTATCTATCTATCTATCTATCTAAGAAACTTAAAAAATAATAGAGTAGACTAAGCATGTAACAATATTCCCTTGTTTTTTGAAGATGAAAAACATTATAAGTAAACTTTCTACTCAACTAGGAACTCTAATTGAATTTTGTAGATTCGGGTTTGCTTAAAATGGCAAAAAACCACTAAGGCAAATATTCTAGGACCTATCAAACTTCAATAATTTGAACTTAATCTACCCATAAATTTCAACCCATTTTTTGGCTTGAAAGTGAGATACGCTTGCTACAAGTTTGAGGTATTCCAATAAGAATCCTGCCTATTATAATAATTTATATTATAATTAGGTTTTTTTTTTTTCTTCTTCCATTTCAAAACATATTTGATAGTGGATCAAAATTTTCATACACTTAAAGCTACATGTATGAAAATGCTCAACCCATTTGTTAGATGTTCAAATTTGGAGGGAGTTTGTCATGGCTTGGTATTTTGATATGCATATAGTCTATAAAAATTCATTTAGATGTTGTATGTTCAAATTTAGATGGAGATTTCCATGGCTTGGTATTTAGATATGAATACAGTCTATAAAAATTCATTTTGATATACATATAGTTAACAATAATTGATTCAAATCCGTATATAGTCTTTAAGAATATTTGATAAACATGTATGTTTTAATTTTAGTGTGAAATTGTTGTATTAGTCCCCCTTATTTGTGGGGACAAGTGACCAATCTCAGTGATTTGATTGCTAAATTATACTTAGGTGTACATAATCTACCTCCCTCTAGATTTAACCCTATAACCTCATATGAGGAGGCATATGGTCTTAAGCATTAGACCCTTTCAACAAATTCTAGTCAATTAATAAATGTATGTACATCAATCTTAATACATATCTATATTTTGATCTTACTATATTTATCTAAAGTAGTTTTCAATCTTATTGTAATAATGGAGTATTATATATGCAATATTTCTTTCTAAAAATTTACCTAGTCTCGAACCCATGAACTTTGCAAAACAAATCAACATACATAACCAACCGCCCTATGCAATGAGTTATCTAAAAATTAAAATATTATCATATTTAGTTTTAAATTAATTTTCCATAATATATATGAAAATTAAATTATAATCACATGAATCAATATCACCTTGAAAATCCTTTTAACATTTCAATTATGAGTCCAAGAAGAGGTGCTAATGAGGAGCCAGGTGGGATGGAGCACATGGCCACTATCCCACAAATCCTTAATATACTTGGATATGGTGTGACAACCCCCCCATGCCAATACACTTCCATCAAATATTGATCATGATATCAATTCCCTCACATACGAAAATCATGTAAGGTAGATTACGTGGTACGATTCATTTAATACTACTCATTGTGGAAATCATCACAGTGATTAGTTTGGCCAGTGGAGTTCTGCATGCATTGCAATGGGGCTTATTCCCTCATCTCCCCCCATCTTTCCATACTAATAATTTGTTACTTGTGTCATGTGATGCTCCATTTATGAAAAGGTGAAATCTTGTACATGCCAGGGGTTATGTCCTAGTACAGGTTATGATTTAGAATGACTTTGTGGCTACTCAAGGTATTTAGCTCCCACATCCATTTTTATTGAATGTAAGGACTGCCAAGGTGGTTACATATCAATCGTTTCCATGTTTGTTGGATTTCCCATTGGTTTAATCACTTTGTCCCTGGTTCTACCTTGTATATCTCTTCCTATTTCTATTTTTAGTGAGCTTCTTTTAATTTTTAATAAGACATTTTTATTCACATAACCATAATCACACATTGAGTTTCCTTTGGTCTTGACCTCCAATCACCCTACAACACTCCCCCTAGCCTTTTTCAAATTTCCCCTACACTCTCCTCCCACTCTCAATTTTGGTCCCTCTCTCTCTGACAATTTTCTAGCTTTCAAGTTGGTTGATGAACTGCAAAGTAATTGGGCCAAAAGTTGGTGCAACATCATGATTATAAGGATATGGTGAATTCTGGAGCTCAATAGTGTGCAAAGATATCAAGGAGGCTCTTTTGTGCCCACAAGCCCTAGCTTGCCGAAGGCGAGATCATTAGGGGAAAAAGGAAGATTTTTGGCGAATGAGAATAATTGACAAGCATTATAGTAGTATGTGAAATTTAAAATTAGGTTCTTGATGTTGGACATATCTGTGGTCAATTAAGATAGCAATTTAGGATTTTTTTAGGGAGAGTTTTTTTGGATGGTAATGAAGCTAAGGAGGAGACCCTCCTTATTCTTGATGAAATTCACCTCTCGATTTATGGCATAGGTAGACGTCTACAACACATTAGGGCTCATTTGGGCCTCCCTTGAGACCCAAGTTATTCTTCTATATATGAGTAATAAAGAACCAATTGTAATTGAAGAATCAAACTCCCCCAAGATTGAGTAATAATTGTTATTCATTCTCTTTTTACATATTTTCTAAGGTTTTTCAATTTTCTGTATACAATTACATTAATCAGCCATATACCTTAAAACATACTCATTGTAATTTTGAAATAAATAAATTTTGAAAATTTTTAGAAGTTAAACAAACTTTAATTTTCCTATTCATCTAACTTCCTTAATAATAGACTAAAACAAACTACAATACATTAAAAAAAAAAAAAAAAAAAAAATTATTTATTTATTTTTAAACTAAAAATTTAATATTTTTTTACAATAAACAAAATTTAACCAAAATTTAAAATTTAACTTTAAACTTGAGTTATAAAAATTTACAATTATTGTTTAAAAAACAAATTTTCAATTGTATATTAGATAATTTACCATTATTGTTTAAAAAACAAATTTTCAATTTTATATTAGATTTAGGTATGTAAATACTTACAAACAAAACCCAAATCCATCCTTAACACGTTGAGTGTAATATTGTGAAATGATTAAATAAAATAACAAATATGTTGATGTAAATAATTAAATCTTTGACGTGGCGAATTTAATAACCTCAAATCATCTTGTCTCTCAAAATAAACATATCCTTGACATGTAATCTTGTCGAATAAAAAAGTCGAAATTATTAAAACACATGTTTACCAATTTGATCTTCATAAAAATGATGAGATCGCACTAAATTGATTTTATTCATTTTCACGAACCTATCTTTTAAAATAAAATTGTTTTATTTCCGTTTTGCTTTTTCAATATTCTAAATTTTTTAATTATGCATGTTAGTTTGATATTTTTTTTATCAATAATATTTTATATTTTACGACACTTTTCATTGACATCTAAAATATTGGTCAGTTTAATTTATGGA
The DNA here is from genome assembly GCA_000404065.3 of Pinus taeda. Lineage (NCBI taxonomy): Eukaryota > Viridiplantae > Streptophyta > Pinopsida > Pinales > Pinaceae > Pinus > Pinus taeda. Next base: position 108,472 of record APFE030787375.1, read on the forward strand.
GTTGTCTATAATGCGATTTTTTGGAGATTCCGGTGACGGAATCTGCGGAAGAAATTGAGGTTAAATCCTGATTTGTTGCAGTTAAAATGGTTTTTTAACTGCATATTTGGATTCAACACCCTGAAAAACCCCTGGGACGCTTTGATTGTGCAGAAACTAGCTATCAAACTTGCCATTTGAATAAATTGCTGCCGGATTTTGAACGAAAAAACCCACCGGAAAAGCTTTCAAAAAGTCGCATTATAGACAACTGCTTAATTTATAGATAAAAAAAACTTTCACTAGAATCTAACTAAATAAGTCCAAGAAAACAAAATTTTGGGTTACAAGATGATTTGGGATTATTTTTTATTCGAAAAGATTACATCCATTATATTAACATTTTGTTTATTTATTTATTTGTCGGACAATATTATATTCAACATGTTAGGAATGGATTTGGGTTTTGTTGGTCAGTTAATGTATAGATTTTACATACTTAAACCTAACACAGTTTCAAAAAATTGTTTTTGAAATATATATATAAAAGTGCGAAATTTTATAATTCAAAGTTATATGAATAGTAAAATTAGAGTTTTTAAAATTTTAAAAAGCTCAAATTTCATTTGTTTCAAAATTATAATGAGTATGCCTTAAAGCATAATTTGAAATAATGCTTACAATAGTATTGGTTTGTTGTTTGTAGGAGTTTTGTTGAGAAATTTTCTCAAAACTATTTTCCTTATTTGGAATATGTTGGATCTCATGATCACTATTTTTGTGGCTTGTAATTTGGCTTTGAATGGAATATATGAATAGTTTTGTGTGCACCCTGTATTCTCTTTCAATTTCCTTATTCGTATCAAAGCTAACTCTGGCTTAACTCCCTCTAGTGAGGGCTAGAAAGATGTGGTTCCATGAAAACTAATCCTATGTAAATAATTATATTAGTATAGGGTGATCTAGCGTGTCATTTTAGAGTGGTTTATTTGTGAGATTTTTGTGTACACTTGCATGTTTTGCGTAGATCGTGGATTTGTGCTAGGATATTCCGACACATAGGAAATAGTTAAGTATAACTTGGTCTAGTGTATATTTAGGTAAAGTGTATTTATTTACTATGTATATTTTGTAACTTATAATTGGACGGTCATTATATGTTCTAGACATGAAGTGATTTGACAGTTCATTCTCTCCTCGGTATCACTGGCACTTGATTCATGGGTTAACACCTCATTGGTCCATGATCTGTATTTAAAGAGTATGGAGGGTCATTTGTAAGAGGACCGTTCATGGGAGAAGCTTATGTAAATTTTATTTATTTTATATTAATAAATTTCCTAAACTCGCCACGTTGACTTAGGCCATGGACTGTTTCCTCTTTGAGTGTTTTAACCATGTCAAGAACATTGGTGTATCGATCTATGATCTGTTTGTGAGCGATGTCTTTTGGTGTTCTATCTAAGGAACTTACCCTGTAAATTCCTACATGGTATCAGAGCGATTCGAGGGCCACATCGTTGATGATCCAAATCTGAAGCTGATATAATTGCATCCGGCTTTCGTTTCCTAGATCTATTATTTCTGATCGCTTTGTGGATTGCTTAAATTTTGTTGCAGACATTAATATAATTTTTGAAGGTCTATTCATGGTGCTACTCCCTTATTGTCCTTTGTGTAGGAAGGTAATGACAAACGGGAGATATAAAAGTGTGGAGCATCGCGCAGTAACAAATGGAGAGAGAGCCAGGCTCTCAATTGTGGTGTTCTACAATGGGGGTATGGATGCAGAGGTGGCTCCAGCATCGAAACTGGTGGATGAACACCACCCATGCTTGTAAAGGAAGTTCAAACATGAAGAATACATTCATTATTACTTCTCAGGACAACTTAAAGGAAACACTCATTTGTAGACTTTGCCAAATTTGACATTAGCGATACTTGAGCTTAGTCATTCATTTTTAAACAAATGAGGTTGTCCAATAATGTTGTCATTTGATAGTTTGTGTATGTTGGGTTTGCTTAAAAAAACTAGCTAATTACATTAAAATAATTTAAAAATAAAACAAAATAATTATGTTTCAAATTGCTTTATAATATGATTATTTTCACTTTTGCCCATCGCTTGTGCTTAAATCCTTTGCTTATTTGTCCATAGAAATGTGGGAAGAAATTCCATTCCATGCATCAGACTTAACTTGCATTCATCAGACAGCCATGGAGCCTCAACATCCACATTACTTAAATAAAATTAGGGAAATCCCAATTACTTACTGGGCAGGAGTTTTGTTGAGCTACACAATTACTAAATCTACAAACTGCTATTATGATTATTAAGTCGAATCACTCTTCCATCGAGAATATGAAAATAACAAGCAACTAGTCCATCTAAACCCCTAATTTGAATTCCATGTATACGTGAAATATTAGACAAAATAGGTACTACTTCTAACCCAACTAACCAATTATCAATAAAGGACCACAACCCCAATAGTTTTCCTTAAACCTAGTGATATGCCACCTATCATTATACTAGGAGAGTTGAGGGTATTTTAAATCCTCGTCACTATTTTTTCCTATTTTTGAGCAATGAGATGGGAAATTATGAATAGGATGGCCATGTTCCTACCATGTAATGCAGTCATTAGAAAATTAAAGTACCTCATCTTTTATTGATTGAACCCATTGATGGTGCACGTAGAGATGAAGGGGGATTGTTCTATTTCAAATCTACTTATACACACTCTCAAATTAGTACAAAATGAATTACTTCAATCATCATGAATAAGAATAAGAGGAGCTAAGTCCTAGCCTAAAAGATTTAGCATTATATGCTCGAGCAAAGTTTACCTAGGTTACAATTTGTAGAAGTGATAAAAAATTATGAAACAAAGCTAATATGATTTTTCATAAATTGGATTGAAAAAATAACTTCTAGACAAAATAAAATAGTATTTTAAGCTAGTAAAATTAGAGTTTTTTAAATTTCTAAAAATGGTCAAATTTCATTTATTTCAAAATTACAATGAGTATGTCTTAAAGTATAATTTGAAATAATGCTTACAATAGTATTGGTTTGTTGTTTGTTGGAGTTTTGTTAAGATATTTTCTCAAAAATATTTTCCTTATTTGGAATATGTTGGATCTCATGATCACTATTTATGTGGCTTGTAATTTGGCTTTGAATGGAATATATGAATAGTTTTGTGTGCACCCTATTTTCTCTTTCAATTTCCTTCTTCGTATTAGAGTTAACTCTCGCTTAACTCCCTCTAGGGAGGGCTAGGAAGATGTGGTGCCATGAAAACTAATCCTATGTAAATAATTAGATTAGTATAGGGTGATCTAGTGTGTCATTTTAGAGTGGTTTATTTGTGAGATTTTTGTGTGCACCTGCATGTTTTGCGTAGATCGTGGGTTTGTGTTAGGATATTCCGACACATAGGAAATAGTTAAGTATAACATGGTATAGTGTATATTTAGGTAAAGTGTATTTATTTACTATGTACATTTTGTAACTTATAATCTGAAGGTCATGATGTTCTAGATATGAAGTGATTTGACAGTTCATCGTGGGTTTGTGTTAGGATATTCCAACACATAGGAAATAGTTAAGTATAACATGGTCTAGTGTATATTTAGGTAAAGTGTATTTATTTACTATGTACATTTTGTAACTTATAATCTGACGGTCATGATGTTCTAGATATGAAGTGATTTGACAGTTCATTCTCTCCTCGGTATTATTGACACTTGATTTGTGGGTTAACACCTGATTGGTCCATGATCTGTATTTAAAGAGTATGGAGGGTCATTTGTAAGGGGACTGTTCATGAGAGAAGCTTATGTAAATTTTATTTATTTTACATTAATAAATTTCCTGAACTGGCCACATTGACTTAGGCCATGATCTGTTTCCCTCTTTAAGTGTTTTAACCATGTCAAGAATACTGGTGTATCGATCTATGCTCTGTTTGTGAGCAGTGCCTTTTGGTGTTCTATCTAAGGAACTTACCCTGTAAATTCCTACATGGTATCAAAGCGATTCGAGGGCCGCATTTGTTGGTGATCCAAATCTGAAGCTGGTATAATTGCATCTGGCTTTCGTTTCCTAGATCTATTATTTCTGATCGCTTTGTGGATTGCTTAAATTTTGTTGCATACATTAATATAATTTTTGAAGGTCTATTCATGGTGCTACTCCCTTATTGTCCTTTGTGTAGGCAGGTAATGACAAACGAGAGATATAAAAGTGTGGAGCATCGCGCAGTAACAAATGCAGAGAGAGCCAGACTCTCAATTGCGGTGTTCTACAATGCAGGTATGGATGCAGAGGTGGCTCCACAATTGAAACTGGTGGATGAACACCACCCGTGCTTGTACACAAAGTTCAAACACGAAGAATACATTCATTATTACCTCTCAAGACAACTTAAAGGAAACACCCGTTTGTAGACTTTGCCAAACTTGACATCAGTGATACTTGAGCTCAGCCGTTGATTTTTAAACAGATCAGGCTATCAAGTAATGTTGTCATTTGCTGGTTTGTGTATGTTGGGTTTTCTTAAAAAAAAAACAGCTAATTACATTAAACTAATTTAAAAATAAAACAAAATAATTATGTTTCAAATTGCTTTATAATAGGGTTATTTTCACTTTTGCCCATCGCTTGTGCTTAAATCCTTTGCTTATTTTTCCATAGAAACGTGGGAAGAAATTCCATTCCATGCATGAGACTTAACTTGCATTCATCAGACAACCATGGAGCCTCAGCATCCACATTACATAAATAAAATTAGGGAAATCCCAATTACTTACTAGGCATGAGTTTTGTTGAGCTACACAATTACTAAATCTACGAACTGCTATTATGATTATTAAGTCGAATCACTCTTCCACCGAGAATATGAAAATAACAAGCAACTAGTCCATCTAAACCCCTAACTTGAATTCCATGTATACGTGAAATATTAGACAAAACAGGTACTACTCCTAACCCAACTACCCAATTATCAATATAGGACCACAACCCCAACACCACCTATCATTATACTAGGAAAGATGAGGGTATTTTAAATCCTCGTCACTTTTTTTTCCTATTTTTGAGCAATGAGATGGGAAATTATGAATAGGATGGCCAGGTTCCTACCTTGTAATGCAGGCATTAGAAAATTAAAGTACCTTATCTTTTATTGGTCAAACCCATTGATGGTGCACGTAGAGATGAAAGGGGATTGTTCTATTTCAAATCTACTTATACACACTCTCAAATTAGTACAAAATGAATTACTTCAATCATCATGAATAAGAATAAGAGGAGCTAAGTCCTGGCCTAAAAGATTTAGCATTATATGCTCAAGTAAAGTTTACCTAGGTTACAATTTGTAGAAGTGATAAAAAATTATAAAACAAAGCTAATATGATTTTTCATAAATTGGATTGAAAAAATAACTTATAGACAAAATAAAATAGTATTTTAAGCTTGCTAAATAAAGTTTTTGAGGATACTAAAATTGTTTCCAAAATAGGGACGTATGTTCTAGATTAGATAATTACATAAATTTTCATCTATGTCGATGCGTTTAGAATAGAAATATTAAAAAAATCAAGTTGTACGAACAATTTATCAATAAACTTTAGATTAGAGAATTGAGAGTTAAAAACTTCGACTAACGTTCTAAAACCTAAATGGAATTTTTAAAAGATAAAACTTTTTAACTTAAACGTCGAACCTTATAAAAATTTTCTACAGATAAACACCTTTCCAACTATACAATAATCAACAAGGAAAAATGTAAAAGACAACCATGCAATTGAAATTTTGTTAAAATGAATGTATGCATTACTAATATACATTGATTATTAGTCATAATTTTCGATTTACAAGAATTTTTGTATAATATTCATCGGAGGATCTCATAACTAAATTCATCCCCTAATTTAATTATTACAAAGGTGTTGAGTTTTGGTGAAAATGTAATCTTATAAATTATCATATTATAAAAATATGATTTTGATAAAAATAAAATCTTATATTACATGCCTACTAAGATTTTTGATACAAGTGATTTGTTTTGAACAATAACATTGAGAGTTTCTTGTGACAAAATGAGTTAAAAGAATTCATAAATAATGATTCTCGATTCATCACAAAAGAAAGGTAATCATCTTAATGAGATTTTTGTTAATGTTTAATATGTTAACTTATGAGAATGAGTGTCTTAGTTTTATTACTACGATAAATATTTAGTGTAATAAAATATTTTCTCCGTTAGTTTTTCCTTTAATAAACTTTTTTGTTAATGTTTAATTTGTTAACTTATGAGAATGAGTGTCTTAGTTTTATTATTACAATAAATATTTAGTGTAATAAAATATTTTTTCTTTGTTAGATTTTTTTTAACAAACTTTTTGTATCAGAATGGTATAGTATTAAGATGAGAGGAATTTGACAAGTTATTAATTTAGTTACTAGTTTAATTAGATAAATTAATTGGTTGGTAAATATTTATTACTATTAAAATGTTTATCTCATGAGATTCTTAACTTTTAAATAGGTTTTGTAACAATATTATGGATTACTAATACCACATATTCAAAAACCATAGCTCATGTTTATACGACATTATTTTTAATTAATCAATTTAATTAAAAGAGAAAAATGACTTATTTACTTTTTAAATCAATTTCAACCTTTAAATTGTGATTGCTACTAAAAATATTCTAAAATATTTCATAGACATTAAATCTCTATAATCCATCTAACAATTATTGATAATTAAATTAAAATTCTAAAAACACTACATAGATATTTCATAATTACTTAATTTATAAATAAATTTAAAAAGAGTAAAATTCATTATTATTATATAAATAGATAATATTCCAATATTTATCTTATAATCTCAAATAAAAATATCATAAAAAAAATAATTCTATTTTAAATTAATAAAAAATAAGATCGTTTTTAATTTACCCTATACTATATTATTATACTATTAATTTATTAAAACATCTAATTATGAAAAAATTATTTTATTATAACTGTAAATATTTTCTTTTACATTTAAGATAATACTATAATTCATTTACCATCCATTTCTATAAATTAAATTACTATAATCTTATAATATTCCATTTTCTTAATATACAATTCCCCCGTTAAACTACATCATTTTATATATTCCTAACATATATTATACCATACCATAATTATTAAAAAACTATTCATAAAATTATTACAAATTTATAATAATATTTTATTATATATTATATTATGCTCAAAAGATATAGAATAGATGGTGATGGGGTGTATTGTTAAATCTCTCTGTGATATGAAGGTCACCGGTTCGAAATTCCGTGGGTAAAAATCCAGTCATGTTAAGGGCGGATGTGGCCTATGCCGGGTGCAATCCGATTTTGAAGGCTTAGATGCCCCTAGGCTGTGACTTCTAAAGCCACATGTCAAGCTTGATTTAATACGTGGAGAATTGAGAGAAATTGACAACCAAAGATATGTATAATAACATTATAATATTTTTTAATCAATACTTTCTATTATAAAAGGAATAGAATTATATTGTTGTAGCAACTCATTATCATAGGAATTTTTTGTTCCTCATTGACACTATTGTAGGTTTTAACCCCTTAGAGAAATTTCTAGAACACAAAATAAATAATGCGAGACCATAACACATAAAACACATATACATAGAGATTTTCCTCTAGATCCCAAAATCAGGACTACTTTTCATTATGTTCCTTTCAATGTTACAATACATATTTATACATGCCGAAGCATCCAATACCATGGACCGAAAACCATCGCGTCGAAAACCATGCACAAAACCATAAGTGGGTTCACCAACCTAATATAAAGTCAACATGTAAAAGATTTCTTTATTTTAGATCACAACATGATTTGTTATTATTTTCTATTCAAAGTTCCATTCGCCACGTCAAATATTTTTTTGGTTGGACAAGATTACATCATATCACCACATTTGTCTTTTTGTCTTTTTATTTATTTATTTGACAAGATTATATTCAACGTGCTAAGGATGGATTTGGGTTTTGTTTGTAAGTTAATTTGCAGATTTTACATACCTAAATCCATTTAATTTTGTTTTATGACAAAAAAAATTATATAATTGTAAATTTTCATAATTTAGGTTGATTTTTTTATTGTGAACCAAAACAATAATTTTATTATTATTTTTTTCCAAACGATAAAAAATTATAATGGTTTGTCTTCCTTTACCATTAAGGTAGTTAAATGGTTTGTCTTCCTTTACCATTAAGATAGTTAAATGAAAGGAAAAAATAAAGGTTTTTTAACTTCAAAAAATGATTGAAATTCATTTCTTTCAAAATTAAAATGAGTATATCTTAAAGTATAAGGCTTGCTAATGTAATTGTCGTCTGAAAATTGAAAAACCAATCTAGGAAATAAGCAAAAAGAGGATGAAGAAATAACCATCACTCAAATTTGAGGGAGTTTTAATCTTCAACTAGGTTTGGTCTCAAGGGAAACCCAAATGAGCCTCAATGTATTGTAGAGATCCACCTATGCCATAAACTGAGAGGTGAAATTAATCAAGAATAAGGAGGATCTCCTCCTTAGCTTCATTACCATTTTACAAAACGCTCCCCAACAACATCCTAAACTATCAACAAACATCCACTATATACATGTATTGTCTTAATTGACCATAGGTGTGTCCAACATCAGGGACCAATTGGAAATTTTATATACTACTATAGTGCTTGTCAGACATCCTCATTTGCCAAAAACATCCCTTTTTTTGTCGATGATCTTGCCTTTGATGGATTAGGCTTGTCGGCATAGTAGAGCCTCATTGATGTCTCATTGCAGTACTTAGCTTTAAAATTCATCATATCCTTTTAATAAGTGATGTTGCGTGACTTTTGGCCCACCACCTTTGTAGTTCATCAACCAACTTGAAAATTGGAAAGTAGTCAAAAATAAAGGGACCAAAATTGAGAGTGGGAATAGACTCATTGTAACACCCTTAGTTATGTATATAATCGTTACTTATTTTACAACAAGGCTGGGTAATTCAATTTGGTAGAGGTTGGTAAAAGAGCTTAACAAGTAATAATAATTGTATTTATTATTATTACTATTGCTCGATAGTATAACGCCAGTAAATTTTTAATAAAAGGGAACTAATAAATAAGTCCACACCAAACTCATGTCAAAATTCAAACTTGGGTAAGGCTTATTGTGGGTTGGAAACCCTCCGAGGCAGTCCTCACATTTACTCAATATTGGGTGTTGCTTCCTTAAAACCTACCAATAATAATAAGAAAACCCTAACCTGAATCGTTACATTACCAAATGTGTTTTGGTATGGAAAATTAATATATGGCAAGGTTACAACGAATGAGGCCATATGACGAAGTATAAAGATGATGGAGGACTAAAACTTCAATAATCATTAAACCATTAAAAGAAATAAACATGCTCATACTAGGCCAAAATCTTTAAAAGATCACATATTTAAACGAAAGGGTTCCAACAATACTGTCAGTGGCATGAGACGTCCCCGGTGCATTGGCGCTTCCAGGATGCGGGAGGTATGGAATGATGGTATAGATAGAACTAGATTGCGCATAAATCAGGTCATATCTTAGAGCGGTTTGGAAAGATTCTTTCTTGGTTTGGGGAAAATGGGACGGGACATCTTTTCCAATGGGTGCTAAAAGGCTCCTAAGAAACCAATCTAGATAGGCACGGTCTTTGAAGGCCAGGGCACGACATGTTCTCTTCCTTCGACGCCACTACTGAACATAGTCGGATAGGCGAGTAGCAGAGGATTGACAAAATGAAGCCAATAGCTTTGTATCGGTGTCGTACCAAAGAGGTAACTAGAAATATGAGAGGAACGCTTTAGCAAGCATTGAGAAAATGGAATGAGATGCAACGGGCTGGTCTACACACCATTTTACAACGTCTACAGTGAGTGTGCGTTGGAAGAGTCAAAGAAGAATGGATTCATCAGTAATGGAGTTGGATGAACACCATGTGTGGAAGAAGCGGACATGGCTGGTAGGACCCTCTCCAACATTACCCTCAAACTTTGGGATGTCTGAGGGAAGCTTAGTTGGCAGAGCAAGCCAACCATCATCGTGGTGTATGGGGTCGTTTATCAACTGGATAAAATCCAGTAGACTTAACCCAATCATAAAAGCGAGCATGGGGGCTGCCAAAACAGTTCCTATGACTGTTCCGCTTGATGTGACTATCGGGATGAACTGGAGCCAACACTAGGCTGGGTTCCTGCACCAGATGTGGGTCTAGACATGGTGACTATATGCAATGAAGGAGGCTTGGAATCAAATGAGGAATCATAAGAACTAGGAGAAGAGTCGGTATGGGGACTCAAAGGGTTAGAACTCGAACCCGATGGGGAGGGGTAATATGCCCAAGTAGAAACTGGGGGTGAAGGCCTAATAGTCTCCACGAAAAACACCTTGGTGACGCAATGGTGGTAAGACAAACGTGACATGAAAATGGTGAAGGGAGATCAACAATATGCCTTTGTCTGGATGATGGGAGAGAAATTTATCATGTTAAGTCTTATCTCAGCGTTGTAAACCAAGCACCCTTCGCTTAAGGCGTGCTTGTGTGTGCAAGTGTATTTATTGATTAATCCTAGATCATGTTTGTAAAAAAGAAAAAAGAAAAAAGCTTTGCAGAAAATAAACTGAAATTAATAAGAGAAAATGAATAGCAAAACAATTAACTAAACCCCACCCAAACTAGGTTTTGAAAACAATGTGCTTGTTGGTGGCTAAATCGATGGAAAGCACACAAAAAAGGTCAAGAGATATAATTGTTGGTGTGACTGGGATTAAATGACACTAGGTTGCTCAAAAGTGGTGCATCTATAGCAAAAAACCAAAGAGGAAGATTGCTGCAAAAAGACAGGGAGGTGGGTGAAACACCTAGGGTAACTCATGGGACCCTAAGGAAAATGACAAAACAAGGTTTTTAATATGAAACTATGGATGGTGAAAACCTATCTTTATAGATATTAAACAAAAGGCTATATAGATATGGAAAATATGGCTGAAAGTATTGCAGAAACTCAGACTATTCACTCAGCTAAAATTCTCCTATAGAGGTGGAACCGTAGTAGAAGCCCTAAGGGGCTAAATGCCACTTCGATGAGTAAACCAGAGTAGATCAAGGCCTAAGTGGGATGAGACAAAGGTTAAACAACCCAACAGACATCTCTCGGTAAAACCCTGAAATAGATCTAATAAAAACTTATAAACCCTAAAATTGCAGGTACTGACCTATTTTCAGGTGACATCACACATTTTGAGCTGAAAGGTGTGCTCTAGACTCCAGATCCAATTTTTGGGCTAAAAAGTGTGATTTCTGCTCCTTGATTCTCGGTCATTAAATCTTAGAAAAAACTGTCATCTTTGTCGTAGCTAGTTCCTGTGACCTTTGGAAAAGACCAAAAAACTTGCAGAAGTCAGAAATTTAACAATCTAGCATTAAAAATATAGAAAGCAACATTAAGAGACTAAAAAGAGAACAACCCTAAGCTAGAAATTTAAGGTCACCCAAGTTACTAGATATGAATTATAGAACCAGCGGAGTTGCCAATTTTGTTGTAGTACTTTCTTCTCAAGGATGTACGCAAAGCACCCACTTAAGATTGTGAATGAAAAACAATCTCAACTATATAAATGGCTGCTAAACATTGTAGATCTACAACAATTGATAGAAACAAACCTACCAAAATTATGATCTATGCCACAATCATAGTTAAAAAAAAAAGAAATAGTAATAACTCCAATCATCCAATGGAAATCGGATATACAAAGAATAGTTTTATTATAACATTCATGAAGGGAACAAATAAATGTTACGAGTCCCCTTCTATGGGATGGGATCTTGGCTATCCTCAAACTTCTTCAGCCTGTGCAGAGTCTCTCTCCTCTATAATGTGTAAACCCAACAAAAATATGGTGTGGGACAATGAAAATAATTAGAGTTACAACAGTGAGTGCAACAATGAAAATAATTAAAAGTGAATAACAAATGGAAAACCCTTCTATTTATAGCAAAATATTGAGTTATCCTTGAATACCGAGAAATAATAAAATATTATTAACCCCATTCTTGGAATAGCCACTTGTGGAATATTTTATTATATTTGGTTAGGAGGAAAAAAGTATTTAAACTTTTATTTAGAAATAATAAATTAATAAAAGATTTATTTATCATCCCAAGAAATTGGTTAAGGAATAATAAATTAATAATGATTGATTCAATTATTCTTAAGTGATTTAGTCAAATTTAACAAAGAATAATAATTAATTAGTGATTAATTAATTATTCTTAGAGAAAAATAAGATAATTGATTATTTATCTATTTATTTTTCATAATTGGGTCAAATATGACAAGGAATACTAATTGAAAAATGGTTTAATTAATTATTTCTAAAAGAAAATCAAATAAATAATGATCTATTTAATTATTCTTCATGGGTTTAACTATGAATTACTTAACAAAGGTGGTTTATTAAGTAATTTCTCATAGTGAAAGCAATTTTACTATGGTAAAATTGGCTTTAAATGGTGTACTTCGATCCATCTAGTAAATTAGGCTAGATGATATGCGATTTGAGGATTTCAAAAGGAAGCTCTACACCAGATGGCTAGGTCCTTATGAAGTTGATATAATATTTAACAATGGGACTGTGAATCTAGTCACCATCGACAATGCCAGGAAACTATTACTTGCTAATGGGTATCGTCTTCAGTTATATTATAAATCAACTTCAAGGGATTCATTTGTCAACATTGTCTCGGAATATGACCTTTAAATTACGGGGCAGGGGAAAATTCTCCTGTGCTGCCAAATTTTTAATCTTCAATAAGTGTAACAGCTAAAAGCCAACTTTTGTTGGTGGCTGATACACCAAAATATATAAAAAGAAAAAACAAATTAATAGCAAAACATAAAAAATATATAAATAAAAAAATTGCATGTGGAAACCTCTTATAGGGGCATAGGCAGATAATGGTAATAGTTGAAAACTACTATGTGGCAGTTGTTACACGTTTTTTACCTGTAACAACATAATTTATTTCATATATTCTATACTATGCTGCTATAAGCTTAAGTTTTTTCTTCCTTTTTTTTTTAAAGTTTTTAAAGTACCCTCAAAAGTATTGTAAATAAGAGTTCTGCTATAAAGAGTAGTATTAGTGTTTACATTTGTTGTTACACCTGTAGTAGCTAACAATTTGCAGCAACAAATTGGGCACAACTATCTGCTTCAATAAACAATATCACTATTACGATGCTGTTAGAATAAATGACATCAGTAGTATGCTGCTACCGGAATCAATCACATCACCAGTATTTTTTTGCCACATCACCCTATGGTAATTCATTCAAAAGATATATTCATTTTTCTTTATTTAAGGATAATGGAAATTAATATTATGTTCCATTTGATGCTCGAGGACTACCTTTGCATTAAAACTTGGGGGAGGGTGAATCATTTCGTAATTCGTAATTGAAGCAGACTTAAAGCGATAGACCTTGTAATCATTAGCAAATCCTGCAATCATTATCACCTTTTCATGTCAATCACGCCATTGGATTAAATTATACTTAAGACATATTTCCATGACCCTAGATTAATAATGAAACGATAATTCATATCGTATGATCTCCTGATCTGACATCCTTTCCTTTACTGCCCCGATATCTATCCCAAACGAAGCATTGCATCTTCACTTCATAGAATTCTTAGAGAGAAAGTAGACAGAGCACAGAGGGTATTTTATGAAGAAGAGATGGGGGGAGAAATGGTGAGGCACAAGCAAAATTCCACAGAGGCATTGGGGAATTGCTTGGAGGCATGTCAAATTTTCGAAGAAGCAAGGTGGTTCAAATTTTTTGAACGACTCAAAGTGTCGAAAAAAAACTATTTCCCTGGAGTTTACCAAGAATTTGAGCAGGAATTAGATGGAGGTCAGAGGGTTGAAGTTGGAATTCATCGAGCAAGTAATTTCCATAGTATCAACATTGCAACCTGAAGGAAAGATATGGTTTAACCGGAAAATCAACAACCCTTCCGTTAAAGCTGAATTTATGCAAGGGGAGGAACAATTCGTTAAGAGGGGAAAGAGAATTGGCTGAATGTCACTTCATCAGCCATGGGGATATGTTTCTTTATTCATCATTAAGTGTGTTACATGTGAAGGATGGGCAACGATAGTGTTTACCTATCATTTTACACTATTAAATAATCTCCAACACAGGGCATTGATTAACCTTCCTTACTTCTTTTTAGAGAATTTGAAGCATATGTTTACTGCTGTGAAGGTTACTTCACATCTAGAAACTTGTTTCACCAATCACGAGCTTATAAAATAAATCATAATGGAGGCCTTGGAGTGCCAAGGCTAAAGCTGGGAAGATTTCATGAGAAACAAGACACGGACTTCATGCTAGAAACAAGTTGAAACCCCCGCTGACGCTCTGAAAGAAGATGGATTAGATGAGGAGAAAGGGAAACCCTTTAGAAGAAAAATCAAGAAGAGGTTGCTAGAAAATCCAATAGGTGGCATAATAAAAAAAAGGAGGGTCAAAGTTAGCACCCAACCAAAACCAGTGCCTCCATCCAAAAGGAAGTCAAGCAATAATGAGGATGCAAGGAAGCAAAAGAAAGAGGAACATGCCAAGCAAGAAGAGGTTCCTTTGCCAGGTAAGAATGAGACCAAAACCCTATTGTGTAAAATTAAAGAGTTAGAAATAGAAAGTAAAGAATTAAGCCAACAAATAGAGGGAAATAAAGTGGACACAAGGATCCCAGGTCTTGATACTCTCGTGGAGGCTGTTAACAAGATGAAAATGGAAACTACACCAGGTTCTGTATGTATAACATGTGTTAAGAATTTAGCAACAACAGGGTATAAAGTTTGTGCTGCAAGTACCATCTCGGAAGAAAAGCAAACAAAACCCTGGGAGGCTATTACACAAGAACCAGTAGCTGAAACGGAGCATCCCATGATGTTTGACATGAAAACTGAAACACAACCTGTCAACGATGCTACTATTACACAAGAACCAGTAGTTGAGGTAGAGGCTCCTCAGGAAGAAGGGGTAAGAGTTGATCCACAAGAACTTGTTGATGAAGCTATTGTTACATAAGAACCAGTGGTCGAACCAAAACAACTTGAATCACGATATGTTGTTACACCCCCTACTGATGTTTCATGTGAGATAATATGAGATCTTGAGGCAAGGTGGTTTTCAGAGAAATGTTTGCTGATATTAGAGTTATAGAAATGGAAGTAGCTGGCACTCTCTTTCCAAAAGGGAGTGATTTCTCTAGAGCAACATCAAAAA
Organism: Pinus taeda; assembly: GCA_000404065.3. Classification (NCBI taxonomy): domain Eukaryota; kingdom Viridiplantae; phylum Streptophyta; class Pinopsida; order Pinales; family Pinaceae; genus Pinus; species Pinus taeda. Next base: position 123,861 of record APFE030787375.1, read on the forward strand.
GTCATATATACTCTCAAAGAATAGTGGGCCAAGATGAGGTTGACGGAAGAATGGACAAAGTGGGAAAGAAAAAAAATTGAGAAGGAGAAGGAAGAACAGAGGCAACAATTACAACAAAAGGTTGAGGATTTAACAATTGACAAAGGTAAATTGTATGCACTCACCCTCAACCTTTTAGGGTGTAGAAGGCCTTCCCCATCTTATCCAATCTTTCTGTGGGAGAGATTTTATATTTTTCAGTTAAAAGAATAGACCCTATTAGGGTAATTCTACTTGAACTTTCTTAGATGAGAAGGGGAAGGAAGAACGGATGCAACAATTACAACAAAAGGTTGAGGATTTAACAATTGACAAAGGTAAATTGTATACACTCACCCTGAACCTTTTAGGGTGCAGAAGGCCTTCCCCATCTTATCCAATCTTTATATGGGAGATATTTCATATTTTTTAGTTAAAAGAATAGACCCTATTAGGGTAATTCGACTAGAACTTTCTTAGATGTTTTTTTGCGCATGTGATTTTTACGAGCAGAATTTTCTATGTGAGCTTTTTCTACGTAACGCGATTTCTGAATATGCTAGCCTACACATGATTGTGCACATCTTCTCGTATATGGGGGACTTATAGTTGTGCGTCATCATCCTTCATGAGAAATTAGGTGGAGTGGCATCTTGCCATGAAGTCAGCTGATAGAAATGAGGAGAAGGTAGCCTTGTGGATAAGAGCAGAATTGGGCATGGCCATTGAAATGAGGTGCAAGTTTAGAAGGTTTCATAGTACTCCTAATATGGTAGAATAATCAAACCTCTACAGAAGGAGGATTGTTGGATTTTTCCTCAACGTCTTTGCACAACTAAAAAGTTGAGCATTGATTAGATGCCTGGAACGTATAGAGGATGGTAGTGCAAGCTGTAGGAGAGTGATCCTTTTGGGTTTCCTAGTTTTGTGGTCATTGTTACACGAGTCCAGGAATATGCCCGAATTGTGAAATCAATGAGAGCTTTCTCGATAGGATTTAAATTTAAGTATCCCTCGATCTCGCTTTCGGTCGAAGACTATCAACCCTATTACAAATTGTGAAATAATGAAGATGAATCATGGTTGCATCAGCTGATGGCTACTGAGAGTTATAGATCAACTAACAAAGATACTGCTGGTGCTTATAATTTGACAGAGTAACATCGACGATACAACAATGGGACCTGAAGATTCTGCAAGAGGACATGCAGTGGCTTCAGTTGCGGGGGGGGGGGGTGTTGTGTGTAGTCTTTAAGCATATCTTCGACACCTCTTTCCTATTTTTGATCATTTTCTCTCTTTAAACCTGTGAAATTTATGTCACAAATGCCATTTTCCCTTGTTATAAGAAAAATATTATCTCCAACATATTATTTTTCCATTTTTTGTTAAATATCAAATGAAATAATGTCTTTTTGGGAGGACTAACCACGATAATTGTGGAAAAGGCCTTCTAGTTATTTTTTTTCTTTTAGGTGTTGCCCACCTCATGTGAATACGATGAAATCCGCACAAGGCAAGTGATAAAGATCCTCCACTTTCACAAGCCCGCATAACTCAATGAACATGATATCCCAACACTATTAATACATTCTCGAGGTTATAAGCAACCAAACAATATCATGAGTCAATTAGTTCTGTGACAATTCAATCAATATATATATATATAGTGATTAGATGTGATAATGAAAGCATCATTAAATTGCAATGCAATTCTATATGTTATGTAATGTCAAAATATACAGACACACAATATTATTTTGTAAGAGAAAAGGTCCAGTGAAAATAAATTGATTTAATATATTGTAATATAAATGAGAATATGGGTAACATATTCACTAAATCTTTTGGAAAATGCTAAATTTGAATTTTGTAGAAATATATTATGTGTTGTAGAAAATCCAGATTATATTGTAAACCTACAACAAATTAAAGTACAAGTGGTGATTAAAGAAAAATATTAGAATAATAATCACTCTTATTAAAAATAATTAATCTCAGTAACTTAAAACAAGTTAAAGTATAAATCTTGATTAAGGAAAGTATTAGAATAATAATCACCCCTATTAATAGGACAGCAAGTAATTAGTTGGGCGAGTAATTAGTTTCAGTGGGTAGGAAATTTAATAATAATTAATGCTGCGGAAAATTTAATAGTCCATAATAGTCGACATATTTAAGTAAGAAATAAATAGCCATCAATGAAACCTCTGTAGATTTACCAGCTCAATCTATATATAAATCTCTGTTAATTACTTGCATCTCCATGGCTATCCATGGCTCCTATGGTCGATTCAACATCCAGGTAGAGTAAATGGAGCGACTGACAGCACACCATGCTATTAAGTAAATAAAAAAGTAGCCTATCAATTAAATAAAAAATTATTACGGTAACCTGCAAGATTTGGGTTTCAAGGGAATCTCCGCAACCATGCTATTAACTAAATAAAAAAGTAGCCTATCATTATTACGGTAACCTGCAAGATTTGGGTTTCAAGGAAATCTCAGGCCTGGGATAAAATTTTAAGTCCAAATTTTTACCACACAATTTTAATATAAATCATGCATATAAACTTAAATATAAGTCACTCTACATCATTCTTATAAACTTAAATATAAATCACTTTATTGGCAAAAATATATCATCATTATTATTTTA
>APFE030787385.1:0-12717 GCA_000404065.3 Pinus taeda
TGCATGATGAGGAGAACTATGCCTTAGCGAGTAAGGCGAAGAAGGGGAAGGGTAAGGTTTCTCTTTCTGAATCCAGTTCTTCCAATGATGGGAAGAAGGTTGACAAGTCTAAGGTGAGATGCTTTCGTTGTCATGAGTTGGGCCATTATGCTACTAATTTCCCAAAGAAGAAGTCCAAGAAGGGATCTGGGGAAGGATCTGAAGGTGAGGCACTTGCTTCATAGTTTGAGTTGGATTCACACTCTTCGCATGCATGGTTTCATCCATGATGGGAAGTGGTTGGTTTCTTGTGGTTGGTTTCTTGAAAGTGGAGCTTCTTTCCACATGACCGGTGACAAAAGTTTGTTCAGTACTTTGGAGGAGAAATATCTCCAGATACTCATAGGGATGGGTAATGATGAGAAGTATAGTGTCTCAGGTGTAGGCACGTTATTTTTCAGAGGGAGCATGGAGCTCACCTTACCTTGACCGATGTCAAGTATGTACCAGGACTGAAGAGAAACTTGGTGTCAATCGCGATGCTGGAAGACAGAGGCTATGCTGTAGTCTTCAGAGACGAAAAGGTTTTCCTTAGACACATCATCACTAGACAGGTGAAGCAGATTGGTTCACGGGTCAAGAACCTGTATGCTCTTAAGGTTCAAGATGCATGCAAAGCCTTGAACAGCAAGGCAACTGATGGAGACTTGGTGGTTGAGAGGGAGGGTATATTACCTCTCAACATGCAGAGCCAGAAGAAGTCTCAGACAATTGTGGAGGAGCCACGATTGGTGCAGCAGCTTCAGGAGGTTGTGGAGCAGCCACAACAAGGAAAGCTGAGAGGAGATCGAGTAGAGACATCTACTCATGCAGAGACCTCCAATAGGGGGAAACTTCGAGCCAGGTGGGCTGAGGGATCACATGCAGCCATACCTCAGGTAGGAGGTGGGGCGATATGGATTGATAGTCCCAAGGAGGAGGGGCAGGATCCTTGAGGTACCCAACATCTTGGATGAGACCTTGCTACGGGAGCCCCGATGTGAAGTAGCAGGAACTGACTGATTGGGTAGAGATAGATGCGGATGGAACAGTAGAGAGAGCGACAGTGCGGGGAATCCCAGGACATCGCATAGCTAGCAGGCTGCAGCAATGCGAGAGGCACAAGTGTTTTGCACAGTGCTAGGTGGCACAGAGAGGTGTGCAATGGTGCGAGATGCATGAAGATGTTGCAATAGCGCAGATGTCAGAGAGGGAGCACTTGTCAGCAGCAGGTAGAGCTTCAGCATCAGAGTATGTTTCTAGCCCAACAGGGAGGTCAGTTGGGAGGTGCAGTGCGGATGCAATGCCGGGAGATAGAACCAACAGCAGCACAGATGCAGTCAGAGGTCAAAGTGACAGAGGCTAGAGCAGGAGCAGTCAGATACTAAAGAGCACAGAGATGCAGAGTTTTCAGTCGACAGAGGCAATAGCAGTCAGAGACTTTGATGATAGAGCAAGTGGACCGGCCAGATGTGTTGCATGCAGAACATTCGAGAGTTACAGGATCGGGTTTGAGAGGAAGCCTTTCTTGTTGAGAGGGAGTGTTGAAAAGTGTGCAACAAGAAATGCTTGTTTAGAATGCAACAAGATGATGGAGCTTAGTGAAAGGAGTCGCCTTCACTAAGTGGGCCCGCAGGCTATTTTTGGCGCAAGTCTATTTTTAGACTATGTCTATTTTTAGACATATGGATCATGTCTATGGATTGCAGGTTGCTGTTTATGATGATTGATCAAGTTGGGAAAAATAGATGGACTTCTATTTTTAGACCAAGCGGATGATCACAGTGTGAGTGACTGCTCAGTCTAAATATAGAATAGTCAAATATTATTAGCTCATAATAATATTTAGACTATAAACATTGTCTTATTCTCTTGGAGCACTTCAGGATGAGCTACGGATGTGGTACATGCAGATCCCAGAAGGAAATACGTGGTTACCTATGGGATGACTAATATTTGGATGCAGGACTTCAGTTAGAACTCAAGTGAGTTGAGTTTAGTGGACTGGAGGTGCAGTTGATGGAGTTGTGTTCAGTTTAGCTTTGTTAAACTTGTTGTATTTAGTCTAACTAGCGAATAGACTAGAGATGAGTTGGGTGAATTAGTTATTAATTAATTCACAAGTTATTAACTCATAATACAACTAATGAATACATCAGTTAACTCAGTTGCATGTCAGTGAATGTTCAGTTCAGCAGGGACAGGTGTTAGAGAATCAGATTGCTATCAGTTGTGACTATAGTTGTGCATCAGATCTTGCACAATCAAGGGATTGAGTATGCCAATGAGTTTGCCCACATTGTAGCTTGTGCTCACGTGATTTTCCCAAGTAAATACGTGTTTGCCTTGGAATTATCATCAATTCTTGAGCAGGTATTGAGTAGCGGAGGCAGGCAAGCAGCGAAGGAGATTTGAGCCAGTCATTGATTCAGATCTGAGCTGTATTGTGTGTAACAGAGGTGGAGATACTTGTGAGAAGTATTATGCTGTGTAATGTTACATGACTCAATCATTAATATCAGATAGTTGGGGTTTTTAGCGAGATGCTTTCCCCGGGATACATACTGTGTTAATGTGTGAATGCTCTTGATGTTTTATTGTTATTGATGCTGCTATATTGATGATCAACGTAGAGGAGCTTATGTATTGTGTATGTTTTCCGCAATAGTACATGATCAGGATAATCTCTGTTGAATATGTGTGAAATTATTCAAAATTTCTACATTAAGAACTTACAATTCTTAATGATTTATGTATATTTTCATTTGGGTACTTTAAATTTAGTTGTGTATGAAGAACATATGAGTTCCAAGATGCTTGTTGCATCTGACAACTGCCATTGTGGATACTTGTCGTAAAATGGGCTATGCAAAATAGTTGAATCAAGACCTTGATTTTGGGGTTAGTATGCATCTTGACACCCTGTATACTTCAAAATTTGGGCAATACTAAACTGAATATTTGACTTTGAGGTCAACTCCCATTTGGTCACTCTGTGTACTTTAAGTTGTGAGTTGAATCATGCAACCTTGAATTTGGGTTTAGTCTGAAATTTGTCCTTTGGGGAGGAAGACTTTAATTATTGTAAATGGAAGGCTTGGTTGGTGGGTTTGGAACAAGAAATATTATTTTGGGGCGGATTAAATACTTGTAACTTCTTATTGTTAATTGGATCATTGGAATACAATATTTTGTTAGAGTGTCTTCATCTCAATTTCGTGTAACTTATATCTTAAATATTAAAAAAAATATTAAACTCTTAAGTAGGTTTGTTTGGATTTCAAAAATCAAGAGTCGTGGCACTTATTTTTCATTTTATTTCTTATTGTATATATTTTTTCTATTTATCATTTAAAGGCTTGTAAGTTCTTAATGTTAATTGGTTCATTGGAATACAATATTTTGTTAGAGTGTCTTCATCTCAATTTTGTTTAACTAATATTTTAAATATTAAAAATTATTAAACTTTTAAGTGACTTTGTTTGGATATCAAAAATCAAGGGTCATATGATAAAGTTTTATTAAAGATGGAAAAAGCATGTGTATAGGCATGTGCACTATACAAGAGTAAAGTTTCCATTTTGATGTTTTGCTTTTCTTGGTTTTCTTTAGTATTCTTAGGTATTACTCATTATGTAATTTCCACAATATGCAAAGAATATTTTTGGACGCGATTTCCAAAATCATTGATGTCATTACATAGTCCTGGAAAAGGATTGCACATTGCTAAAACTTTCTAATTTTTTAGTTTTCATCAAACTTTCTAGTTGTTGTGTTTTGCCACATGTTCAAAAATTGTTGGACAGAGGAGGACGAAATTAAGCCTCTACTATTGGTTAAATATGTTCAACCAAACCCATGATAGGAACACCTTCGGTGTAAAAATTAATCATTTACTAGTGGTTGAATCTATTAAGCCAAATCCATGATAGGGACATGAAATAATTAAGCCTTTACTATTGGTTGAAGCTATTCAACCAAATCCATGATAGGAACACCTTCGGTGTAAAAATAGTAATGAGTACATTAGAATAAAATGAGTAATGTATACATTATAATAATTTAGATGTTTTATATATTTAGATATTTTTGATAAATTTAATTAAAAAATATTAAAATTATATATTTAAGTTATTATGCGTACATTTTTGAATGTTTTAAAAAAGTATTTTAGGGATATTGTGAATTTGTTTATACATTTTTAAATTTAACAATGTGAATTATATTAATAATTTATATAACTTGAATTTAATGAAATTTTGAAAAAAAAATGTTTTGGAGATCTAAGAAAATATAACATCTAGAATTCATGCACTATTGGTAGAGTGGGCTTTTATATATACCATTTTTTTTTTTAGTTGAAATAACAATTATTATATTATTAATTATTTTTCCTTAAAAACACTAAAATAATAAATAAAATTATAATAATAATAAAAATAATAATCAAATAAACCAACATAAATTCACCTTTATTTTATTTTAAATTTTATTTAATTTCATTTGATGTTTAAGAAATATTTTTTAGATGTCAATTCGATGTAATTTGAGTTGTTGGAGAAATGTTGTTATCTTCCCTATCCAAATTTAATTTATGGCTATGACATATTAAGCTCATAATGAGTATATCCTTATAATGACTGATATATTCAAAAATATGATTTAAGTAACCAAAAGTTATAGCTTCACCAACAACTATATAGTTCGATGTTTAATTTATACCATTTAAAGCACACATAAAATCTAAAATAAGCATTTTTTTAAAACTATAATGAGAATTTTGTATTTATATGTAGGTATGCTCCTGGATCACAACAAATACATCAAGTGGTACATAGCTATATCTTCGAAAAAAATTCGTAAACCCTCTCATCCAGTAAAACTACAAATTGTTCTAGAGGGACTCCAAACTGGACAACAAAAAACGAGGTTTTGTAGGTATATACTTTACTAAAACTGATTGATAGTGCAATCCTTCATAATTATGCAATGTTAATCCATTTAGCTCTAAGGAATAGGAGATGGCCTTATTTGACAATTGATTTTTAAATCTCTCCATTGTCATTCCAAATGTTATGTTGTTTTTTAAGGATCTCTTGATCCCCCATTTTTGTCTCATAGAGCAAAAGAACTAAGAGTTGTTCTTTCTTGATTAATGACTCTACCTCCTCCAATATTTTGTCTAACCATAATCCCTTCAATTCCAAGAGAGAACCTTCATTACTCATTGCATGTATGAGTTGCCCCTTGCTGAGGGGTAGAGTTTCCTCATTTTTTGGTGTTTCTATATCCTTTGAGTTTTGGATCTAGAATTGACTGGGGGCCTATTTCCTTTTCTTTTTCTGTTTTCTCCAATCTCACCTCTCTGTTAGTCTTTGGACTTGCCTTTTGTTGGAGCCTCTCTAGTTCTTTTTCCTCTTGGCCTTTAATTTCTCGCCTGCTAAACTTGGAAAAGATGACCCCATCCTCGTGTTTTTAGGGGAGAGTAATTCTTCCTCCGTAGTAGTAGACTTCACGATTTGTTGTGTTGGCACCATATCTTCTTCTAACAACAACATATTTTCGTCAATTTTTTCTGGATATAGATCTAATATTGATTTTTTATCTTCATCTTGTGAGGAGGGGTTATTTTGTAGAATTTCCCCTTCTTCATTCACCATATTTAATTCCTCATGGTTGTTATTATTCTCTTTCTTCCCTTTCATTGTCCCTTCTCCACTTGTGGATTGGTTTTTTTGGGGGAAGTCTAGTCCTTTCCCTTTATTCCCGGTTTGATTTAGTTTCCTTGGCTGATTGTTCTATTGTTTTACTAGGTCACTTCACCTTTTTTGGTTTTGCCATTGTTCTCCTTCTTCCCCTTATTTTTGTTGCTCCTCTTGTTTCTTTTTGCATCTTCTTGTAAAATGGCTATATTCATCGCATACTTTGCATTTGAATGGAAGCTAATGATAGTTTGCCTCTTGGATATGGGACCAACTATCCAGATTGAGATTTATGGTTGTTGGGAGTCCCTTATCTAGATCCACTTCCATGCAAATCCTGACGCGGGAGAAAAGTCCCTCTTGTGGCTCGACATGACCAATATTCTTATCAAGGGCATTGCCAATACTTTTGAAAGTGGTATTATTCCAACAATGCAATGGAAAAAAGGGGAGTTCCACCCATACTGGGACTGTGGATAGAACATTACTTTTTGGGTTAAAAAATTGGACTTTACCTACCTAGATATAACCCTTGAGCCCCTATGAAATAAGACCCACTTTTGAAGATTAGGTCTCGATCTACTTTATTTTTGAAGAATAAAGTAAAAAACCTTTTTCCACAAAAGGCCAAAAAGACAAAACCTTTGATCACGGGTTTCTAATTTTTTTCCACCCACAACCTCATAGAACACAAGGAAAGTCGGATCCACATAAACTAGCCAACCAAGCTACGCTCGACTAGCGATAGAGCTCAAGTTCTTGACTAAAGCACAAACATCTCCACATTTGGGATTTCCTCTAATTTTTTAATAAAATAAAAAAACTTTTCCTTCTCAAAACTTGGTACATTTGCCACCAATAAATTAAAAACATCTATATCAAAAGCAAGCGGAAATGAGGGGACAGGTATAACACATACCATTGGTTATCAAACCTCCCCGAACGGGTTATCAAACAACTAAAAATATCGACACATCAAAAATTAAAATAAACAAATTTAAAAAAATGAAAATTCTTGAGCTTTTCAATGACATTCATGTTTTCGTCTAACACACTATGTTTATAGATGCACTATTAAGAGAGACTTCTGAAAGTGATTTTTTAACCCAAGATCCTAGGTTTTCAGTGATTTTTATTTCTACAAATATATTAAATTTCAAGATCTAGGTTTTTCATTAATTATTTTTATTTTCTACAATTATATTAATATTTTGAACCTTTGATATTATAATAATTTTTTTATATATTATAGTAAAAGTTTTAATATATTATATATAAAATATTTAAAATATAGGTTTTGAAAGGATTGTTATGAGAGGTGCATCGAGGTTTTAGCCATCATTTTAACTTTAATTACAAATAGGTTGGGTTGATAGTAAAAATTGAAAACCGTACCTTGTTATTTGTTTGTGTTTTTGCGTGTACCACGTGATATATATATATAATATATTATATATATATATATATATATATATTATATATATAGGTTTATATAAAATTATCAATCCCTTTTTAATTCTGTACTTTGTGACTAATCCCTATTCATATTAATGGTAGTGCTTTACACTTAGTAATAGTGGACAAACCCTTCTCACACACTAATATGAAACTAACCTCTTATCTTTAATTATCCACTTCCGTGTAATTATAAATAAATAAATAAAATATTTATAATAATTTTTACAGAGTAATTATATTTATTTTTTCATCTTTAGTGATATACTTCCGTGAAAATTTTGTTTTTTTTTCATCAAAATTAAAAATTAGTATTTGCACATTATGGTATAAAAGAACGTTGAAAAAATTGAAGGCAGAGAAGAAGGTGACAATGTCAAACAGAGGGGAAGGTGACTACATTAAATGAAGAGTTGATTTTTAAAAATGCCACATGGAAGATCTCTACAGTATCGGCTTATGAATCTCTATAGTGTTACCTCATAAAACCTCACAATAAAAAAATGTCTTTGGCGTAATTAAGATTGAAAAAAATATAAAGAAAACTCCTACTCAATAAATATTGAACAAAATATGTAAATAATTTAATAAGATATATGAATGATTTAATAAAATATGTAAATGATTTAATAAGATATATGATAGGGATGTTGACACATATGTACGAAGACTTGATCCTAAAGATCATCAACTTTTCTAGAACTATTTTAAGCAATGAACGGTATTTCTAGATGTTAACCTTGCATATGAAATAATGAAGTATGTCCATAGAGAATTAAAACTCTCTGCCCTTAAGGTCATGCAAGAGCATTACCCCATGAGCGTGGTTGTAATCCATGAAATGACATGTGCCATTAACGACATTGAGACAATTTTCATAGCATTGCCCACCTTGCACCTGGATCAATTGATTGACTAAAGGAATAGAAAATTTGAAAAGGAAATAAATATAGAACTTGATGTCATGTTAATTTTGTGAGATCTTTAATCAAAAATTTAGAGGAAGATATTCTTATGTTTTATTTATTTTTCTTCATGGTTCTGTCTAGTCAATTTAACGTCTTAAATTGCTCTACATAAATTATCAATCCGGGTATCGTAAACTGATGAAGTGTGGTGCACCATATGTGCTTAGTTAATCTTTTTCTTATTTCGTTGTTTTATAAATTTTATTTTGTTTTGGGGTTTTGTTCTTGTTGATCTCCTAAAGTGTCTAATGCAAATGGAAATCCTATTCTAAGGTCTTAAGAACACTTTTAAAGGTCAAGTATGGATGTAGATTTCAAGACAAGATTTATGTCCCTAATGGTAACTTCCAAAACTTAGCACTTCAAAAGATCTCAAAACATGTTATTGATGGAATTAGTACTTAAACAAAAGTGTAAGTATGCAGCTATTTCAATCAAACAAAAGATGAAATATTGATCATGAAATCACTGTCTCTGCTGCTTGTCTAAATACAGAAATAAAATTTAAGCTATTGCACTCAAACAAATCAAAAACTGCAAACTAATAAAAAGTAAAATCAAATCACAACATTCATATTTCGATCCCTCATCAGTTAGTCTGGCTATGGCTTTCGGAGGTAACCGTCAATGAAATGAGCAATCTGACATCTAATTGCAGAAAGTAAAACTAAAATCAAATCACAACATTCATATTTCAATCCCTCGCTAGTTAGTCTAGCTATGGCTTTCGGAGGTAACCGTCAATGAAATGAGCAATCCAATATCTAATTGTAGAAAAGTAAACTAAAATCAAATCACAACATTCATATTTCGATCCCTCGCCAGTTAGTCTAGCTATGACTTTCGGAGGTAACAGTCAATGAAATGAGCAATCTGATATCTAATTGCAAAAAGGTAAACTAAAATCAAATGACAACTTTCATATTTCGATCCCTTGCCAGTTAGTCTAGCTATGGCTTTTGGAGGTAACCGTCAATGAAATGAGCAATCTGATATCTAATTGCAGAAAAGTAAAACTAAAATCAAATCACAACATTCATATTTCGATCCCTCACCAGTTAGTCTAGCTATGGCTTTCGGAGGTAACCGTCAATGAGATGAGCAAGTTGATATCTAAACTAACCAACAAAGCAAATGAATAAGATTGAAATCAAAGCATAACTGAAATTGAAAAGCTAAAAAAAAAAACAAAGTTAGCAGAGAGGTAAATCTCATGTCACTATTTGATGCAAAAACATGTAAAGAAAAAAACTAATATACAATCAACCGGTTGAACACACTTACATGAATTAAAATTGCATAAATGGAAAATCTAAACTATCAAACTTGAAAATAATCAAATGACATAGTGAAATCAAAGCGAAATTACAAAATAAAATCTACTCTACCTTACATTCTAATGTGCTCCATGACATCTACTTCACATCTCCTTCCATGTTGAGAACATCAAAGCTTTATTCAAATTCTTCAAAATTATAAAGTACAACAAAGTTCTCTAAAGCTTTCCAAATCCATCTCACAAGCTAACAAGCTTAAGAACTAACAAGCTAAGACTTAAGAACTAACAAATGAAGGAGAGAGATCTCCTATTTATACAAAAAGATGAGAAGCCATCTCATTAATGAGAGTCCATGAATCTCTCCCTCTACCTCTAGAGTCCTAATCAAAATAGGAACTGATAAGGCACATGTCTTCTAAGAGTTACAATATAATTAAGAGATGTGACACATATCCTCATGATCCCATGATTCTTTCCACTCAAATTTGAATTTGGCCTTAGAGTGCCACATAAGGGTCTTCTAGAAGTCTCCTTTTAACCTACACATGTCACCAATCTCAACCCATTTGTTAGGTATAAGCAAATGCACATTATTTTCTAATTTTTAACTACAAATTCACTTAAAAGGCTTAGAATTAATAAAGTTTGGAAAAACATAAATGTGGCCCAATGATAATGAAAGTGGGATGAATATGGTGACATAGTAGTGAAATGGAGGTGAAATGGAGGTGATATAGTGGACATAATAGTGAAAGTGTAATGGAAATGAATGACATTTTCAAGACTCAACAATGTGTCAAGCCTGAGTTGATATGGTCAATACAATTGGGTTTATTATAGTTGCACCCCACATGCTCAAGGCAGGGAGTGCGGTGTCATTTGCCTTGAATGCATGGGAGGTGGGATGGCAAGGTGGCAGAGGGAGAAATAAGGGAGGGTGGTGAATTTGGAAAGGGTATTTGACGTGTTGAGCAGGTGAATTGTGTAGCGGAGACCGAAGGCAGTGCAGAGCGGAAGGAAGGTGAAGAAACCACGCCTATGGGCTAGCAAAGGCTCTCTAGTATGTAGTCAAGTCTCACCCTCGTTTAATTCATATGTTCTGGTCGGGTTCAAGTGGTAATTCCATGAGCTAGAAGGAGTTCCACTGGGGGGAGGGAGAGGTGAGAGGTCACCCCAATGGGGCTTAGATCGATCAAGGAGAAACTAGGGGAGGCAAGTGGGGGCTATGGCTCGGCTCTGTGTTGTATTTTTATTGCTTTCAAGAAAAAAATTTGGCAATGGCATGATTGTCACTAAGCAAAGCTTAGATACATGACCCTACCTGAATGGCCAGTCTGAGGGTATGGGGGCTAAAGGGCAAGCCATGCTGGGGGGACTGAGTGTAGCCGAGTGAGGTAAGGATGCGCTGTAGGCAGGGGGCTAGGACACTAGCAGGGTGGGCAATTGGTTGAATGAACCTCGGCATATGGATATGCAGAGTCACACGATTGTAGTTCGGGACCCTAGGTGGCATGAGTGGAAAAGAGACGAGAAAAAACTGGGCAGGAAATTGCCAACAAAGGGAGGGGCCTATGGGTATGAAAGCACTTGCAATGCTGGGCCCAGAAGGGTCTGAAGGCCAGGCTATGGCTGCAAGGGGATGACCAACCAACGCACCTTGGCAAGAGGGAGAGGCATGGTGAAAATTTGGGGGAACCCTACTTGAAACTCACTTCCACTGGCCATTTGTGTGCACAGGGATACCTTAGCCCTTCGCAGGCCAAGCAGGGCAGAGCAGCAGGGCATGTATAATCATGTTAGGTTGAGATGAATGAAATGATGAAGCTAACAATGTTGGAATGTCTACAGGGCACAAAGCAACAGGGTACGGCTCCAGAAAAACGTGGACATGACCATGGCAGCAAGGGCCTAGACCCCTGGGAAACCAAACAACCAAGCAGAATGGAAGGCCTTAGGGGTCGCAAGCTCGCGGAACAATTCATAGTTGAGGCAGTCGTGACATACAAGGAGGATACATATGAGGATATCCGAAAGCTAATTGATGACTAGGAAGATCAGGTAAAACATGAAATGGAACCAGATGATGAAATAGAACTTTGGAGAACAATGGTGCCTAACCCGGGGACTACACGAGGGAGAATTACGTAATTCAAACACACCCTGTACCTATATTTCTTGATGAAAAGTCTGCTTGGAAAATCAATGGAGAAAATTTCTGTGGGGATGGCAATTACAATGCTGGGCCTTCCCAATTACAGAAAAGACATGGAGAAAATCGTATTTCAATTGTATAAACAAGACATCAGGATGGACCATATTGACCGACATATCCCTTGCATTGTGGAGCTATATGGTATGCCAAAAGCAACTGTTGATGATCCTGCCCCAATAGCCTCAGACTCTGAGGAGCAGAACGTCAAGAAATATTAGTCTTCCTATTCTTGGTTTTTGTTTATGCGAACAGCATTTAAATTTCCAATTGTTTATGTTAGTTGTTGTGGTCATGAGACTGAAACTTACTTAGCCTCGCTAGAAAGACTAAAGAAGTTTTGTTTTTGGATGGCGTATAATGCTGATCGGTGGCCAACAGACTCAGTTTTCCCTCGGGGCAAGTTGAGGCCACCTAGTAAAACAGTGTGGTGTAAATTTACCTTATACATATAATAGAAAATGGATGGTCCTGTCAAGCATTACAAAAAAAAATTACATTTTTGAATATATAAATGAATTTAAGGGGTTGTAAGAAGGGGAGGAATTATCTATGACCTTGGTGAAAAAAGCCTTACAGTACTTATAGAATTTAGGAAAGATGACAAATAATCCATCATCCTTCTAGCTAAAGAAAATCATGTTTCCTTTCTCATTGTGTTTGGGGACTCTGTTATTATCATTCAACACATGGTTAAATAAGTCACCGGGTTTGACAAACAAAATTGATAAAATTTGAAGTTCACCAAAATTCATTCTTAGGCGAATTTATTCAATGAGGTTCAAAATTATCAAGTCGAACAATAACAACCTAAACACGAACATGAATAATTTCATAAAATTCGTCTAAACTTCTATTGAAATTTGTTTCAAGTTCGTTATGAAATCACATGAAATTCAAAGAGGTTCATAATAAAAAAATAAAAAGAAATAACAAAAACCTTTTGACTAAAACCTACTCCCTAAAAAAAAGTCTAGGTTGCCCACAATAATGAAATTTTGTTTATTAATGTCAAAAAACAACAGGGGAGAGACCAATATGATTTAAGTTATCTTTGGGGGATATTGGGATTCATATTGTTAATTT
>APFE030787405.1:5789-43854 GCA_000404065.3 Pinus taeda
ACACGACACTTATTCATTCACCTGGGTTGGGAAATCCTTTACCTCACTGTTGACCAAGATCATTTGGTGTCTTTAGCTGGGTTATGGGAGTCGACTTTGAATCATTTATCACCAAACCATCTGTCGTGTCGTTATGTGTTCAAGAGGTCTGTAAACAAAACATTCAACCGCAAAATACCTATCATTCATTGTGTCATCATTGAGTCAGTCCTTGCAGCAACATTTCTTCAACTTGAACTATGGTTTCGTGTTGTGGGCTTGCCTCGACGGGTCGCTTTCTATCGACATCAGCACATTATCTAGAGAGTTGACTTAGAAATCGTCAGTACCTTGAGGTCTGCATGCATCAATGGCAGGTTTCTCGCCTTCGACGTTAGTTTTCATCATTGACTTGCGATCCAAGGATTCCATGAAATGTTCGACACCGACTCATTCATTCACATCTCATGGATTGTGCTGGGTACTTTGAGAACCATTGACATTACTGGTGGTCTCTCTCACGCTTGTTAACAGTTTACATCATTGACCGGTAATCAAGTGGTTTCTACCATGTTCGACATCGACTCATTTATTCGCATGGCTAGAATCGTACCAATTCGGGAACAGAAATGAAGACCCTGGATCTAGTTTCCACCATCCAGGCTGCGAGGAGTTTTGTATTCATTATATTGTAGACCAATTATAAACAGATGGCTGCGTCCATACTGTGTCTACATGAGTCTATGATTATGATGTATTATGAAATCATTCCTGTATCAGAGTAGTAGTTAGTCTGTTAGTTAAAGTTTTTGATCTGAGTATGGGAATGCCTACCTCAGCGATGATATAATCTTATACATGTATTTTGTGTTGAAAATTGCAGGTTCTGACCGGGCTCTCCACAAGATGATCCTCGAAATGATAAAGTACTTCACCCTTCCTATATGATTTAACACCCTTATCTATTACAGGTTTCGTACTTTAGGGGCAATCTGTTACACTGAAATTTGTCACCATGACTATCTGCAGTTAATATGGCTCCATCAATAGTCATATTATCCTCCTTGTCAAGCCTCATACCTCTGCTCTTCATGTCAAACTTCAAAAAGAGAGAAAGTCACTTAAAAACATGTTTATCTCTGGGTACGCAGGTTCTCTCTACCTTGCCTGCGTGTACGCACTCCAAACACACTGTACCTGCGTACTTGTACGCTCTGTAAGCCAAAGGATGGGTGCGTACCCCTGTAAAGGTCAAAAGGCGCGAGTTTCATCTTTAAAAAGTTACTTGTGGTCACTTCTAGAGCCTTCTAGAAGAGTGTTTGACGTGTATTGAGCGCCTCCAGATGGTTCATGCATCCCTATGATAGAGGAGCTTATCCCATCAAGAGAGGAGCTACCCCATCCAAAAGAGGAAGTATCCCATTGATGTTGGAACTGAATAACCTCCTCTAGAATACTATAAATACAGGCATTGGGCCAAAGGAGGGGAGGTTGAAAGCTGAACATTCTAAAGGGTAAATGTTGCTGGAATTAGGACTTCCATTGTTGACTTGTGAGGAGAGATCACTATCCTTCCTTGTTGCCATATTGGGAGTGGGTGAGCTTGTCAAAGTAGAGGAAATCTCTTGCTGGACCCTGGGAGGAGCTTGCACAACACCAAGGCTCAGGTTGTAATGGTTCCTTTTTTGTTTCCTTAATACAAATAAGTCCATTCTTCTCAATGATTTGTTGTTAATGAATTGTTTCATATGTACTCCTTGGTCTATGTGATGAATATGCTTTGTTTTATGAAATATTCAGGTGTTATGTAATCGTTTGCCTTGTTAGTGTATGCAGGTCTTAAAGTGAAGGAGGAGCTCATCTGGATCAGCAAGGCTGGACTGCTACAACAAGCGTTGGACCTAAGGTAAGATCGGAAAACACTTGGTTTCTCATAGAATAATGTATGTTTAGAGAAGGATTGCTCTTGTTTGGTTTGTTTGTCACTAGAGAGTCTTAGACTCCTAGGGAGGTTAGGTTTGTCCGCAAAAATAACTCTTTCCGCATGACAGGAACTTCAGGTGTGAAGGCATGAGAGAGATGATGTCTAGTACATCATGCCATGATTTATTTCTTCTTTACACAGATCTATCAATTATTGTGGTGTGCTACATTTTGTGACATACAATTTATGTATATCCACTTTTAAATGAATGGAGACATTGGCAACATTAGGTGACTATTTTATATGCTGGGTAGCTATGAAACAAATTATGAGATATGTTTGAAAGTTCACAATGGCCACCTGTTGGAGGCCCAACAAACATGGACGAAGCAACGGATTTGTCATGCCATCATATTTGATATAGTGACGCAAGCAAACAATCTATTCTCACCGGACAAAGCAACGGATTTGTGATTCCATCATATTTGATATAGTGACGCAAGCATACATTCTTTTCTCAATTAAGGGTTAGGGTTTATTTCATTTTAGTTTTAAATTGTAATTTCCAAGTGTACTGGAAGTAGCATGCCTTTATGATAATTTAGAATTATATTTTATATATGAATTATAGGCAAGAAATTAGACATTATTATGGAGTTGTTTTTAGTTATTGTTATGGAGCTATTTTTAGCTTAGGAAGTTTATGGTTTTTTCTGTTTAATTTTCCTAAAATTTGGTAGGAATTTCTTTAAATCACAAGTTTGACAAGCAATCTTCGCACAATCAAAATTTCTTAAGTTTTTTCATGGTGGTGAATCTATATATACAACCAAAAAAACCAGTTTAAATTACACAAATCAAGATTTCACCCTAAAAATTTCAACGCACATGAAAAAAAAAAGTCCCATTAAAAACTACTCCATTTATTATTATTATTATTATTATTATTATTATCTTTTTGGATATTTACTGGTTGATTTTTTCATTTTTTAATAAAATAATTCATATGATTAATGTAATGCTCCAGGAAAACTATAATTATTTTTATTTTACCACCGTAAAAACAAACTGAACATTTATTGTTGTTATTTGTTGAATTAAATAATATTAGTAATTTTGTTAAATCAGAAATGATTTGGATGATTGGAGGATTTTGTAACTTCTAATGGAAATAAATTATGGAGGCAGTTGTCGAAAAGAAACCCTAATTACCCTCCTTAACTGGAAAATGCTCCAAGAAAAAGGAGTGAGGGGAGGAAAAACTGTGCTGAAAGGTCAAACGGTAAAGGGGAAAGAAATGCTAAGTCTGGTGATGACTAGATAGCATGAGCATTGTGTGCGGTAATACTTGCAAAAGACAGTGGGCTTGCGAATGTGCTTGGGGGAGATGGGGTCCCGAAGGACAAATCTCATGGTTGGGTGGTGAAAGCATAAGATATTGAAGGTGAGATTTATCTTGGAGTCTTATTTGTTTTCTTGGAAAAACTCAGGTATGTGAAACTCTTCTACTGCTAGACAAGTACTTTCATTTGTATTTGAAAATATTATGTGTTTATGAATATAATTAGACATGTTGAGCTGTAGCTCTTAATCAGGTAATTAGTTGTTACTATTGCAATAGGCCTACGGGAGTAAAACATAAAAACGTAGGAGTATTGTTGTGCGAAGTTGGAAATGACCCCATTAATTGAAGCAGGATTATTGACTGAACTGAGATGGTAGTCTAAATTAAACATGTTGTCATTTTTTAGGCGAGCAGTGTTGGAAAATGCACTGTTATATTGAGGTAGAATTTCTATTTGAGTTCATCTATGTAATCAATGTTGCTTAATAACTAAGAACTCCATTTAACTAGTGTGAGTGTATTCTTGTACCTAAGGAGTATTACTTAAAACTAACATGTATGAAAACAACACTTAGAGAGTAGAATGTGCCAAACTAGAAATATATCCATAATAACTCAGAATTGTAGTAATCAATATCTTTTGTTAGGCGAAAAACTTGCCAGAAAAAAGTATGCCAAACACACTTGACAAGAGTCACTGAAGGATTCCACCAAGGCCATAAGACAGGATGGAACCCTACAATAATAACCTTCTCTCTAAATAATCTAAATCATTCAAGCAAAAAACAGAGAAGAAATATAATAACCCTCTCTCATATTATTCTACATCATTCATGCGAAAACAGGGAAAATTATATAAACCCTCTCTTAGCTACTCTAAGTTATTCATGCGAAGCAGAGAAGATTATAAAACCTTTTTTTAGTTCTATTTCTAGATTTGGTACTCAAATGGAAAAGAAGCATTCAGTGTTGTTAAATACAGAGTATTTCATGTCAACAAACATAGCTACCTATCCACCATATCTTTACTCGCAAAATAAATCTTGGGTCCATTGCAAGGATTATCTTAAAGTAGTATTAATATCTCAATGACCAGCGAAGAATTGTATACAAAGGAACAAGAAGTAGAAAAGTAATTTGCTCAACAAGAACGAAACCAAAAACTGTCATAAACTGTAAATATATTCTAGGTAGCAAAAATGATGATACAAACAAACACTAGGTTTATACAACATATTAACTTATAACTCAGAAGGACTGTAAAGGCAAGAAAACTGTATGTCCATACAGATCACTTGGCCATGACCTCTTACATTATTTGACAGAAAATAGAGTAGTGTTAGAATAAAAGGCCTCAACCTTGATAAATAACATTACATCTTAATATCCTTGGGGAGATATGAATGCCCTAGTAAAAATTTGAGGAAACAAGCGGGACCATGCCTACAAAAATCTGAGCTATAGAAAACCTTAAAGAAACCCTCGGTGGAAATTCTGAGAAGCGAGGGAAACACTCGAACTAGGCAAGTGTCTGTAAAAACTTAACTGAAAACTAGAAGCAAAATATCCAGTGGAGCTCAAGTTCATCCAAGAGTTCAAAGACTAGCGCCCATGACTCTGGAATCTTACCCACAAGTCTTGCATGGCATGGTCGAGTAGCAGCAACCCTAGGTGCCTCTTGTTGACACCAAGAAGTTCCCGGGACAGTATCCACTAAACCTGTAGCAAAGGTGCAAGAAAAATCAAAGGTTCAGTGATCTCTGCTAACCCAATATGAGTAAACAAAGTAAACTGAAGAAAAATACATTACAAAGCAACTTACATGATGACAAGCGAAGAGTCATCCACATAGGAAATCAAATCCACAACCCAGTACCCTGAGGCATCCTCCTGAGACAGGGTATCTCCAGCAAAACTAAAACGACCAACTGAAGGATCAGGAGAGAAGCTAGCGCCAAAGAAAAGAGTTGTCAAATGAGTCCCTTGTTTCCAGTATGGAGAATAAGAGTTTCTATTGGAGTAAGCTCAACCATCGGATCAACGGCCCGAGCCATCCACCGTTGATGTGGAGAGAATCCCAAGGAGCATAGCTGTGGAGAGACAACTTGCTCGTGCCACATAGCCATGGCCGAGCTAGTGTACACATAGATCAACCCATCAAACGATCCAAATGAAAAAATTTATGGTAAAAATTAATTTATAACATAAATAACCGGACCTCAGACTTAAATACAGCTGATAGATAAATGGAAAAAGGGGGTACATTATGGTACAAATTTTTAATGAGACCAGGTACTAATCATATGAACACAGATAGCGAGACCGAAAGGAATTGAAGAAACACCAAAATATTACCATGTCACCTGTATTACGTGTCACAAATATGTAGTGTATATTTACCTTAAACATGATTAGGTTTTTGTTAAATATTTTTTTTTAATAAGGTTTTTGAAGTGTAATTAACATTTGAGAGTAAGTAGAGATATGACATGTGGTATCAGAACCAAGTTTCAAAATTGAGACCTCTGGGAAACTTATATTATATATATATATTATATAGATATATATATCGTGATCCTTATTGTTTCTGATATGATTGATAATCACTAACTTGTTGAAGCTCAAGGAATTTGTACAACAATTGAATATGCGAAGAATAGACACTGGACCACTCAAGAATGTGGCTGGTTCTGGACCTGCAACATTTCCTAAGCATAGCCCTGAAATATGGGTGCAGTTAGGGGAGGAGGCTCGCAACACAAATCTCACAATCCTGGAAATGGTTCAAGAGTTAAGGAATGAGATGGCTCTCCTATGGGAGGACAATGCAAGACTAACAATGGAACAGGAAAAAATTATGAAAAGCCTATCCGGTAGGCAGAATTAGCACCAGCCTATTCCTAGCCCTGAACAGGAGCAAAGGTCAGAAGAACAGGATTACCATACAGAACATGAAAGCATCATTGGAGGGGAGGAGAAATGGGAGGAAAAGTCTGATAATGCCTTAGAGCTTCCAACATCAAAGACACAGCGAGTGGAATTGCAGGGCAAGTTCCAGAAAATTAAACCACCATTATTCGATGGAGAGCTGGAGGAGACCGCCGAACCCTGGCCTATTAACATGAATAAATATTTTCAATTATATGAATATGATCACAACCTAAAAGCTCAGTTGGCTATCTTTCAACTACAGGGGAAAGCTAATTTATGGTGGGAGGAAGTCAAGATTGTACGAGGGGTTAATGAACAAGAAAAATAATTTCATGACCTATGTCTTGGACAACAAATCATGGACGAGTTCACCACCCAATTTACCTCTCTACTCTGTTATGTACCTTACATACAAGAGGAAAAGGCGAAGGTACAACAATTTGTCAGTAGTTTACCTTTGGATATGAGAGAAAGAATTGAGTTTGACAAACCAAAGATGATGGATGAGGTTATACGAAATGCTAGAATATGTTATCAGCAAGGTAAGCGGAAGGGAGAAAGTCTCGGTAAAATATGGGTTGATAAGAAAAGTAGTAAGATTTCGGTGGATAATAAAGCAAATCATGGTGGTATGGGCAAAGGATTTTCCAAAGGTCAAACAAGAGAAATCTGCAAAGGAATCAACCTAGATTTAAGCCACTCTCCGAATCCAGAATTAGTGATCAATCTGGTAAAGTAGTTAATGAAGGGACAGCGAGGCCTCCGGCATAATGTTGTGGATGTGGAAGCCCACACTATGTTAAAAATTGTCCTCATTGAAAGGGCACCGAATAGGTTTCTCAAATACATGAAGCATCAAGAGTAGGCGATGTGGCCTGGAGTATACCAAAAAATTAATGCCACTCTCGAAGATCGTCAGGCAGAATATCAACCAACTATGATAGCATTTGAAGGTAAAATTCTTGATCATAATGTGTCTATTTTAATTGACCCTAGAGCTACATTAAGCTACATTAGTCCTAAAATTGTAGAACAATGTAAATTATAGACCGTCAAATTTAAGAACCCTGGGTTGGTACAGCTGGCAACCATGGCAAAGAGACATGTGTTGGCCAAGGTCAATAACTGCCCTTTGGTAATAGCTGGTCAGCCTGTGTTGGCAGACTTAAACGTACTTCCTATTGGATCGTATGATGTGCTGATAGGTATGGATTGGCTGGAAAAATGCTGGTCTATTATAAGCTGTAAGACAAAAACTATCTACTACAAGAATAAGTTAGGAGAAAAGCAAGAGATGCAAGGTATTTTGAGGCTAGTACAAATTTGACCAGTAATTGCCTCTCAATTGGCAAAGTGTATTAGGAAAAAATGTCAGATCTATGCCATTTAGGTTGGGTATACCAACTCAAAGGACAAGTCTACCACCATAGACAACATTCCAGTGGTTCAAGAATTTGTAGATGTGTTTCCTGAAGAGATACCAGGCCTGCCACTGAAAAATTCAAGAAATATTTTAAGGAAAGATACTTTACTGAATGATTTTATGATGAGAAAGCAAAAGAATTTCATGACCTGCGTCTTCGACAACAAACCATGGATGATTTCATCACCCGATTTACCTCTCTACTCCGTTATGTACCTTACATACGAGAGGAAAAGGCCAAGGTACAACGTTTATCAGTAGTTGACCTTTGGCTATGCGAGAAAGAATTGAGTTTGACAACCCAAAGATGATGGATGAGGTTATACGAAAGGCTAGAATATGTTATTAGCAAAGTAAGGAGAAGGCAGAAATTCTGGGTAAAAGATGGGTTGATAAGAAAAGTAGTAAGATTTTGGTGGGTAATAAAGGAAATCATGGTGGTATGGGAAAACAATTTTCCAAAGGACAAAACAACAGAAATATGCAAAGGAACCAGTCCAAATTTAAGCCACTCTCTGAACCTAGAATCAATGATCAATCTGATAAAGTAGTTAATGATGGGACAACGAGGCCTCTGGTATAATGCTGGGGATGTGGAGGCCCACACTATGTTAAAAATTGTCCTCATGAAAAGGGCACCGAATAGGTTTCTCAAATACATGAAGCATCAACAGTAGGCGACGTGGCCCTGAGTATACCAAAAATTAATGCTACTCTCGAAGATCATCAGGCATAATATCAGCTGACTATGGTAGAATTTGAAGGTAAAATTCTTGATCATACTATGTCTGTTTTAATTGAACCTGTTTTAGTCCTGAAATCGTGGAACAGTGTAAATTACAGACCATCAAACTTAAAAACTGTGGGTTGGTACAACTGCTAACCGGGGAAAAGAGATGTGTGTTGGCCAAGGTCAATAACTGTCCTTTGGTAATAGCTGGTCAGCCTATGTTGGCAGACATAAACGTACTTCCTCTTGGATCATATGACGTGCCATTAGGCATGGATTGGCTGGAAAAACGTCGGTCTATTATAAACTGTAAGACAAAAAATATCTGCTACAAGAATGAGTTAGGAGAAAAGCAGGAGATGTAAGGTAGTTTGAGGCTAGTACAGATTCGACCAATAATTGCCTCCCAATTGGCAAAGTGTATCAGGAAAAAATGTCAAATCTATGCCATTCAATTTCGGTATACCAAATCAAAGGACAAGTCTACCACCTTAGATAGCATTCTAGTGGCTCAAGAATTTCTAGATGTGTTTCCTAAAGAGATGCCAGGCCTGCAACCCAAAAGAGACATAGACTTCACTATTAAGTTGGTGCTAGGAGTAGCATAGCTGTCCCGTGTGCCCTATCGTATGAGCATACCAGAACTGACAGAATTGAAAATGCAACTGCAGGAACTATTGGATAGGAAACTATACATCCACCCCAGTGTGTCACCCTAGGTAGCTCCTATGCTATTCATCAAAAACAAGGATGGAACCCTCTATATGTGTATGGACTACCGTCAGCTGGATAAGTTGACAATAAAAAACAAGTACCCCTTACCTCGAATTGATGAAATTTTTGACCAAGTAAAAGAGGCAACTGTATTCTCAAAAATAGATTTATGATTAGGATACCACTAGATTAGAATCAGAGAGGAGGATATAGCCAAAACAACCTTTAGGACTCGTTATGGACATTACAAGTTCATGGTATTACCCTTTGGGTTGACCAACGCCCCCACAACTTTTATTTGTTTAATGAAAAACGTATTTCATCAGTACTTAGATAGATTTGTGTTAATTTTTATTGATGATATACTGATATGTTCTCGGACTATTGAGGAACACAAGGAACATCTCAAGCTGGTCATGCAAACTCTCCAAAACAATCAGTTGTACGCCAAGTATAGCCAGTGTGATTTGTTCAAGAAACAAATTCAATACTTAGGGCATATTATTACCAAAGAAGGAATGGTTGTGGATCCCAAGAAGATAAGGACTATAATGGAATGGCCAGTACCGAAGGATGTAGCAAATATAAGGTCCTTCATGGGGTTAGGTGGCTACTATAGATAGTTTGTGGAAGGATTTTTTAGAGTGGCCTATCCTATAACCTCCCTACAAAAGAAGTGAAAAACCTTTAAATGGACCACCAATTGCCAAAGAAATTTTGAGCAGCTCAAGCATCTGCTCACCCCAGCACCAATATTAAGCATAGCAAATCCGAGTAAGAATTATCTGGTGTGTACAGATGCAAGTAAGGAAGGAGTAGGTGGATTATTAATGCAGGAGGGTAAGGTAATTTCCTATGAATCTAGGAAACTAAAGGGGTATGAGAAGAAATATTCCACTTACGATTTGGAGTTGGGAGCGATAATCCATGCTTTAAAAATGTGGCACCACTATCTAATGGGGAAAAGGTTTCTACTGTTGACAGACCATCATAGCTTGAATAGTTACTCAACCAGCCTACCTTGAATGCTAGGCAAGCCCGGTGGGTAGATTTCTTAAGTGGATTTGATTTCAAGATTAAACATCTCAAAGGAAAAGAGAACTGGATAGCAGATGCTTTAAGTTGGAAGGTTCATTGCATCTACGAAATTTCCAGCAGTGAGTGGAAAACTACTTTCGCTGAGATGATTAAAATAGTAACATAATAAGATTAGAATAATCAACAGATAGGACAACAAGTTCAGAACTCAACCAACCATGAATATCGACAAGGATATCCGGTGGATGCTGCTGGCATGTTGTGTTATAAAAAGATATTATTTGTACCTAACCAAAATAACATTAAAAACCTGATTTTGGATGAGTTCCATAAAAGTGCCTATGCGGGGCAACCGGGGTATCAAAAATTGATTATCGCACTCTTTAAGGAGTACTATTGGCCAGGCATGAAAAGATATGTATCAGAATATTTAACGCATTGCTTGGAATGTCAAAAAATCAAAACAGAGCATCAGCACCCCGCAGGATTATTACATCCACTACCAATTCCGCAGTAGAAGTGGGAAACCATTTCGATGGATTTTATAATAGGTTTACCCAAATCCAAGAGGAACAATGATTCTATCATGGTAGTGGTAGATGAACTAAGTAAATCAGCTCACTTGATACCAGTACAGTCCACTTATAAGGCCGTGCAGATTGCTCACATTTTCATGCAAAACATTTTCACACTGCATGGGCTGCCTAAAACTATAATCTCTGACTGGGATGTAAACTTTACATTGGCCTTCTGGATAACTCTATTTGAGGGGTTAGGAACTCAATTAAACTTTATCACCACTATCACCCTCAAACAGATAGACAAACAGAACGGGTAAATCAGGTTGTAGAAGATATGCTAATATCTTATGTGATGTAGTAGCCAGCTAAATGGGAAGACTATCTGCACCTGGTCAAATTTGCATACAACAATGACTATCATGCCTCTCTGTAGATGAGTCCATTTGAAGTTCTTTACAGATGAAAATGTCGTACACCCTTTAGTTGGGGAGGACCTGAAGACAAGCTGATGCTAGGGCCCGAAATGTTAAAAGAAATGGAGGAAATGGTTAGGAAGGTGTGAATGAACTTAAAGGTAGCCCAAGATAGGAAAAAGAGTTTTACTGATCAGAAAAGATGTTTTAAAGAATTCCAAGTGGGTGATCATGTCTATGTGAGGATTCAAGCAAAAAGGAGTACGTTACAATGGAGTCGGTGTGCCAAGCTAGCACCCCGGTTTTGTGGACCTTTCCAAATCTTAGCAAGAGTTGGGCTAGTAGCTTATCATCTCACCTTGCCAAGCTATATTCGGGTCCACAATGTGTTTCATGTGTCGGTTTAAAAAAAATACATTTATGATCCTAAGCATATAGTCAATTGGAATGATATATAGGTAACAAAGTATATTAGGTGAGCTAGAGAAAATAAGTTATTAAATAAGAAACTAACTTCAATGTTGTGTGTGTTTCAGGTAGAGTCAGAAGGAGAATTCCTGGTCTAGCCACTGACTATACTCGACCGGAGAGAAGTAATGCTACAGAAATGAGCCATTTCCCAGGTTAAAGTGCAGTGGCGGCACTTTGGGCCAGAGGAGGCCACCTAGGAGGATGAGCAGCTCATAAAAGAAGCTTATCTAGGGTTGTTTGCGGCCGGAAAACATCGGGATGATGTTTGATGTCAGTGGGGACATGTAATTCTCTCAGAAAACTATAATTATTTTTATTTTACCATAGTAAAAACAAACTAAACATTGATTGTTGTTATTTGTTGAATTAAATAATATTACCAATTTTGTTAAATTGGAAATGATTTGGATGATTAGTGGATTTTGTAACTTCTAATGGAAAGAAGTCAGAGAGGTAGTTTCCAGAAATAAACCCTAACTACCCTCCCTAACTGGAAAATGCTCCAAGAAAAAGGGGTGAGGGGAGGAAAAACCATGCTGAAAGGCCAGATGGTAAAGGGGAAAGAAATGCTAAGTCTGGTGATGACCAAATAGCATGAGCACTTTGTACAGTAATACTTGCAGAAGACAGTGGTCTTACGAGAGTGCTTAGGGGGAGATGGGGTCCTGAAGGACAAATCTCATGGTTGGGTAGTGAAAGCATCAGATATTGAAGGTGAATTTTATCTTGTAGTCTTATTTGTTTTCTTGGAAAAACTCAGGTATGTGAAACTCTTCTGGAATTCCAACTGCTAGAAAAGTACTTTTATTTTTATTTGAAAATATTATGAGTTTATGAATGTAATTAAACATGTTGAGCTATAGCTCTTAATCAAGTAATTAGTTGTTACTATTGCAATAGGCCTACAGAAGTAAAACATGAGAACGTAGGAGTCTTTCTGTGCAAAGATGGCAATGACCCCGTTAATTGAAGTAGGATTATACAACATCCTAAACTGAACTGAAATGGTAGACTAAATTAAACATGTTGTTATTGTTTAGTCGAGCAGTGCTGGAAAATGTACTATTATATTGAGGTAGAGTTTCTGTTTGAGTTAATCTATGTAATCAAAGTTGCTTAAGAACTAAGAACTTCATTTAACTTGGGTGAGTGTATTCTTGTACCTAAGGAGTATTACTTAAAACTAACATGTATGAAAACAACACTTAGACAAGAGAATGTGCCAAACCGGAAATATATCCGTAATAACTCGGTATTGGAGTAATCAAGATCTTTTGTTAGGCGAAAAACTGGGCTTCTCCATAATAAAGAATGCGAAACAGACTTGACAAGAGTCGCTGAAGGATTCCACCCTAGCCATAAGACGGGATGGAACCCTACAGTTATAACCTTCTCTCTAAATAATCTAAATCATTCAAGAAAATAACATAGAATAAATATAATAACCCTGTCTCAGCTTATTCTAAATAATTCATGAAAAAGCAAGGAAAATTATATAAACCCTCTCTCACCTACTCTAAGTTTTTCATACAAAACAGAGAAGATTATAAAACCAGTTTTCAGTTCTATTTCTAAATTCGGTACTCAAATGGAAAAGAAGCATTCAATGTTGTTAAAGACAGAGAATTTCACATAAAAAAACATAGTTGTCTAACCACCGTATCTTTACTCGTAAAATAATTCTTGGGTCCATTGCAAGGATTATCTTAAAGTAGTATTAATATCTAAATGACCAGCGAAGAATTGTATACAAAGGAACAAGAAGAATAAAAGCAATTTGCTCAACAAAAACCAAATCAAAAACTATCATAAACTGTAAATATATTCCAGGTAGCAAAAAGGATGATACAAACAAACCCTAAGTTTATATAGCATATTAAGTTATAACTGAGAAGGACTGTAAAGGAAATAAGACTGTATGTCCATACAAATCACTTGGCCACAACCTCTTACAATATTTGACAAAAAATAGAGTAGTGTTAGAATAAAAGGCCTCGATCATGATAAATAACATTACATCTTAATATCCTCGGGGAGCTGTGAATGCCCTAGTAAAATTTTTAGGAAACAAGTGGGACCACGCATGCGAAAATCTGAGCTATAGAAAACCACAAAGAAACCCTTAGTGGAAATTCTGAGAAGCAAGGGAAACACTTGAACTAGGCAAGAGCCTGTAAAAAATTAACCGAAAGCCAGAAGCAGAATATCCAGTGGAGCTTGAGTTCAACCAAAATTTCAAAGACTAGCACCCATGACTCTAGAAGCTTACCCAGAAGTCTTGCGCGGCGTGGTTAAGTAGTAGCAACCCTGGGTGCCTCTTGTTGACACCAAGAAGTTCCTAGGAAAGTATCCACTAACCTTGTAGCAAAGGTATAAGAAAAATCAAAGGTTCAGTGATCTCTGCTAACAGAAGACGCGTAAACAAAGTAAATTGAAGAAAAATACGTTACAAGGAAGCTTACATGAGGACAAGTGAAGAGTCAACCACACAGGAAAGCAAATCTACAACTCGGTACCCTGAGGTAGCCTCCTGAGACAGGGTATCTCCAGCAAAACTAAAATGACCGACTGAAGGAGCAGGAGAGCAACCAGCGGCAAAGAACAAATTTTTCAAATGAGTCCCTTGTTTCTAATCTGGAGAATGAGAGGTTCTGTGGGAGTAAGCTCAGCCATCTCATCTAAGGCATGAGCCATCCACCATTGACGTGAAGAGCTTCCCAAGGTGCACAGCTGTTGAGAGATACACTGCTCGTGCCACATAGCCATGGCTGAGTCAGTGTACACGCAGATCAACCCATCGAACGATCCAAATGCAAACATTTATGGTAAAAATTAATATATAACTTAAAGACTCGGACGTTAGACTTAAATACAACTGACAGATAAAAGGAAAAAGGGGGTACCTTATGGTACAAACTCTTAATGAGATCAGGTACTAATCGTATCAACACAAATAGCGAGACCAAAGGGAATCAAAGAAGCACCAAAATATTACTATGTCACTTGTATTACGTGTCACAAATATGTAGTGTATATTTACCTTAGACATGATCACGATTTTGTTAAGGAAATTTTTTAATATGGTTTTTGAAGTGTAATTAACATTTAAGAGTAAGTAGAGATATGACAATTAATAATTACTATATTTTGTGGAAATTATTATAATTTTCAATCATATATATTCTTATTAGGATTATGAATTTAATGATAATTTTGCATATGAATTATGATGTAGAACTCTATTGGGAAGAAAGACCAATATAAATATAATATTATTTTTATTAATAAAAATAATAGTATTTATATTTTTTTATTAATAAAAATAATAACTATTCATGAATAAGAAATGTTAGTATTATCCACAAAAGAGTAAAATAGACAATAAATGTAAGCAAATGGAATAGGTAAAGAAAACTTATACTTGGGACAACAAAAGATCGATAGATGCCATTCGTAGATGTTTCTCTGTTGTGGTCAACAACGCTATTCATAACCATAAAGCACTTGAAATTTAATGCACACTATTAACATGTAATTTTTATAAATAAATACTTGTATTCATGAGATCCATGACGATATGAATCTATTATATAGAAATATCTTTTTTTAAATATTATGGTATGGAAAAAATGTGTCAACATTTTTTTTTTTTAATTATTATAGGATATAGGTCTATTGGGGGAAACTCAATTGATGACTTCCCTAATATGAAGTACTATGTAAACCATGAAATTCAATGTTCAAATTCCTAGTGGGTTAGCTAAACAAAAAACCAAATTATTATAGTATATATAAAAATAATTAATAAAGATAAAAGACAAAAAAATAATAACAAGTAAAATATATTACGTGGGCATAATGATTAAGAACATGTCTTTTTTTTGGTATTCATAGTATTATTCACAACGGAGATACAATAAATGCAACATTTATGTGGTTAAACCTTTAGTGTTTATGAGAGAAGCATCCATAGGGTAAGGTAAGGTATTATTCATCAAGAAGATTTTTGCAATTAGTCTTACCACACTTTCAACTTTTACGATTCATTTGAAGTAGGCACTAATACATTTCATATGAAAACTATCATTAGTTTTGTAAACCAACATCGTTAGTGTGACCACAAAATTTACTTAATTAAATTTAGGTTCTTACATTTTCTTTCAATTAATTATTTTCACATTCTAACAATATTCATTTGAAAACTATTTACCTAATCCATTTCCAAAGCTTATTAATCTCCTTTCCTATAAGCCAACAAAAGCTAAATATCACTACAACTTCTCTAACAAAACTAGTTTCATAAGCATGCCTACCTAGTTTTCCTGAGTGTGAACCCTTTTAAGGTATATTCCACCTCTGTCAATGACCTATCTTACAAAATGACACTTAATATCAATATGCTTAGTCCTCATAAGATAAACTAGATTTATAACCAAATGAGTTGCATTGTCACTATGACAGAGTACATTTATACTATTCTTTGCTCTTCCAAGCTCACCCAAAAGACCCTATAATGAAATTCCTTCTTTAGAAACGTATGAGATACCCATATATTCTACCTCTAGAGAGGATAAATAAATTATTTTGTGAAGTTTTGACATCCAACTAATGGGTCCTCTTGTAAGTGTAAGGACATAACCTAAAGAAGACTTTCACTTACCAAATCACCTAGAAAATATGAATTAACATAAGCATATACCAAATAACTACTATGGTTAAAGGTGATGCAATAATCACTTATGCCTATAAGATGCCAAGAAAAAATTTCACTACATTACAATGTTCTCTTCATGGATTTTCCATGTACCTATTAGCAACACCCACTACATGTGAAATAGTTGGTTTGGCACATATCATTGCATACATCAAACTTACTACTTCATTATCGTATGATATATGATACATATAATCCTTTTCTTCCTTACAAATGGCATATAAACATGAAGAAATATTAAAATTGGAAGCTAAATGGATATTTACAAGTTTCTCATATTTCATCTCCCAATTTTTCAAGTATTTTCTCAACATGCTTATATTGTGAAAACTTAAGCTTACCATTTTTTTTATCTTTATGTTTTTCAATGCCGAAGATTTGTTTTGTTACTCCTACATCCTTCATATCAAAGGCCCTAACCACATGAGCCTTCAGCCCATTGATCTTATCCGTGTGTTTGTTTCCAACAAGTATATCGTGAACATATAACACCAAGGGAATGAATAAGATGATTCAAATTTTGAAATAAACACAATGGTCATATAACTTCTATTAGAATTTTGGCTCATCATAAAGAAATAAAACTTCTTGCACCATTGCTTGGGTGACTGCTCCAAGCCATGCAATGATCTATTGGGCATAAAACCTAACTTTATTTTGCAGTGTTTTACAAAATCCTTTCGTTGTTCCATGTGGATGTCCTTATCCAAATGTCCATATAAGAAAAATGTTTTATAATCTAATTTATTTAATCCAAATCAAGCAAAGATACTCATTCTAACACAATACGAATAGGGATAAGCTTGGAATTATTGAAAATAACTTCATGGAAATACATACCTTCCATATCAGAGTAAGCTTTTGTGACTAATATGGGTTTATATATTTCAAAATTACCATCAATTCATTTCTTCAATTTGTAGACACACTTATACCCAACAACCTTTCTATCTTCAATACCCATAACTTCTTTATCATCAAAAACCTATTCTTATATTCTCTCTACTGTAGATATTCTAAGTGTTGGTTGTGGGATTTCGACATTTCTTTGAATATATTTAGCATCTCTACCTTCTTTATCATCATAAACTTCTTCTAACTTTCTTATATATGTAGATCATTGGGTCTCCTACTAAATTTGTTTATTTAATGATATATGTTGTTATTTCAAATTGACTTCTACACTATCTAATTTAATTTGAGAAGATTGATCAAATATGACATGTAATGCTCCCATTTTTGTGTTTTCCTTATCATGCATACAAGATGGAATTCCGCGGATGGTGATAGGAGGTTTCCAATGGATAGAGAGGGTGATGGTTGAATAATCATATTTTTGTGTGAAATTTTGATTTTTAATTAATAATTTTATTGATAAAAAGAGGAAGGTTGCTTAAGAGGAGAAGGAAAGCCAAAAAGTGACTAAAATAAAAACTTACATAAGATAAAGTTAATAGGAGAATATTCTAGAATGAAAATAAAATAACTAAACAAAATACTTCTAGAACCTTACATCGGGGTCATTAGATTTTAGAAAGGAGATGGAGAGAACATTATGGGGACATCTTGGATTTATGTATTTGGTATTTGGTGACGTTTGGAGAACCTGGTTCCTAGTTTTGTAGCCCTAGGATGAAAACCCTCAAGTGATTCAGTGAGTGTGGGTGAGGACCCATCTCTTTCCTTGGGGAATTCATTCAGAATTGAGCTGAGTGATTATCAGTGGAAGTATGGTTTAAAGGTTAGTGGAATAGTTTTAGAGGAGTTTCAAGTGGAAAGACTAGGGCCTTTCCCATCCTGTAATTTCTTGTAGAGGGTCATAATGTCTATTTAACTAGGTCATATGCAATATCTAATGGGGTCTCACATTTCTAGGTTCTGGGGAAAAACCTTTCTAAGTTTTCCTGGGATTCTAGAGAGGAGATTATCTGAGGATTTATAGCTTGATACAACAACCTTCAAGGCTATTCGTCATCATTCTATCAGCCCTAGTAACAATTTTTCTCACTGGGTCATTCCGGGGGTCATACATCATTTGTGTCACATATCGTTTTCTAGGTTTTGCTAAGATTTCTTAGAAAGCCTAGGTTATGTTGTCCCAATTTTTGTGCAATGAGATCACAAAATGAAAGGAAATTTAGACTTAACAATTATCCTCTTCGAGGATGAAACCTCCTTTACATCACATAAATGAACAATTCTTGGATGATACAAATGACAAGACCTCCTTGGTAGATATAGGATTCTAAGGGGTTAGAATATAATCAGAGCCTACCTAATAATAATGTAAGGGCACAATAAAAAAAATAATGGGATTCTATGGGGCACAACAATAAAAATATGGGGGCTACATGGGAACAACAATAACAATGGGGGGGCTAAATGGGCACAACAATAACAATAAGGGGGCTACATTAACATTAACAATAAGGGGACTACACTAGTAGTATAGGGGCCTAATATGCCCCTCTCATTTGAAAAAGTGTTGTCCTCTACAGTTGAGGAGTTATGGATGCTTATGTATAAGAAAAGGTTATAGTGAAAATTCCAAGATGACCTATTTGAAGTAGTGAAACCCTTGAATCCAAAGATCTAATACCAAATATTTGTAACTAGATCACAAAACATAATAGAAGATAGATTAGCGACTTGAAAATTAGCCTCTTTAAGGGGGAAACCTCCTTTACATCACATAAATGAACAATTATTATAGGATACAAATGAGAAAACCTTCTTGGTATATATAGGAGTCTAAGGGGTCACAATATAATGAAATCGTACATAACAATAATAATATAATGGTACAACAATAACAATGGTGGGCGTCTATGCGGCATAACAATAACAATATGCTACATGGGCGCAAAAATAAGAATATGGGGATATACTAACAATAACAATAAGGGGACTACACTAGTATTATATGGAACTAACAACAACTCATTTATGTACACAAATCCATGATTAGTATAATGGATCAAATTCTTTTTTTGGTTACCTTTTTATGTTAAATTTGTGTCTACTATTATTTTATTTGTTATTGTCCCAAGTTCTTGTTTTCAATGTCTATTGTTAATTTTTAAATTAGGAATATTACAGTGGTATTAGGGCATTATTTTGGCTAGCTATGGGTTAAAATAAAAGTTTATCATATCACCAAATCCCATTCATGGATTAATTTTGGAGGTGCTCAGAGAAATTAATTTCGTATAGTTTATCATTACTTAAGGACGAGATTTTATTGTTTTAAGTAGCCAAGGGGGGCCATATATTCTCCAAGAAAAACAGATATAGAAAAATGATTCCCCTCTTTAGTTTGTAACAACAAGTGTGGAGCTCAAATTGCATACATTATCAATGGGCTAAAGCTAGTTTCATATCATTCTTATTGCAAGGAAGTGTGAGCTTATTTGTACCCAATTTCCAAATCTTCAAAACACGCAAATATCGGCTTTTTGAAGTGTACATCAAGCTGAGAAATTAAGATATTAAGGAGATGGAATAAACCATTTGAAAGCCTATATATTATTTTAAGAGAACGAGTTTATGATAAATGGAGTGGCATCTTGGAGACCCTTGTAGCACAAGTTCCCATATTTTGAAGGATGGATTCCAATCATAATTTTCCTTGTTGGGATGAAGTTTACTTAAAAGGAGCTAATTTTACAGTCAATGAAATTCAGACTCCTTTAGTTTCAAATATTGATTTCCATTCTTACCCTCCTCGCTAAGTCATACTTGGCAAAGGGGTTGGTTTTGCATTCTTATTAGGTCGAAGCACTATCTATTTTATAGCAGGTTGAAGACATTAGTTAGTGGGATCATAAATACATATTTATTGGTTTAATTGAACATTAATAAAGGGGATAAAAATGATTCTAGGCCCAATTCTTTTGTCTATTCTTTTAAATACTCAGAGAATATGTTATTCATCCTTGTTTTTATGAGGGTATTTTTAAAGGATTTACTATTTTTCATATATATAGTATTGTAGGCAATTATTTCAGTTTGAAAATACATATGTCTGAATGTAGAGGAATATTCAATACAAAACATGTAATTTACTATTTAAATTGGTCATTTTTTGGTGAATATCATCCATTTAATCATATATATGTAAAAAATAGACAGTTTTTTTTAAGAAAATTCGTGAATATTGTTTTCAGAAAATCTATCAAAAAATCACCCATTTGCCAAATTTTAGCCCTAAAAATTTCCTTGGTCCTTATTAAGTGAAGGTTTATTTGGCAGGGCGAAAATTATTGTTAAGCCTAAGGTCAAACATGAATTGTCTAAAGGGTCACATTGATTTCTCCTAAGGTCGATTTAATTGTTCAACAAATGGGTTGAGATCCTAAAGCTCGATAAATTCATTGTAATTTGGGGACCAATTCTCTCTCATTATTATTAGTTGAATTGGTTCTCATTCATGGTTGTGGGCCATTTCTTCAAATTGGACAAGTTCTGTGCTAAAAAAACAACATATTTCCTTGCAAAAATTGAACCCATGAGTTACACATAGAGGTGATACTATTTAACAGGCTAAAGGTTGCATTTTAGTGGTTCATTTCATACTTAATAAGGGGCTAAGAAATTTGTCCTTTATGGGTCATCTAGCTGCTATTGATTGAGCCTTGAATTCTCACCCTTTTGTTATGCATATTGCCTCAGTCCATGGTCACTCCAGATTGCACCCACTACTGAGGGACAAGTTTCCTTCCTTGTCATACATGGTTAACTAAGATCATTATTGACGGAATCAATGATATTACACACTTAGTCAATTTTCTTAGTGGACAAGGATGTTGAGCTACCATTTTATCTATGTTGGTTGATTTTCCCTTACAGAAGCGTATCTGAGTTTGCAAGGCTATGGATTTCTCTCTGTGGGACAAGTTTCTCATTATACTTCCATGTTGGACTGATTTCTAAAATAATTTCAACTGATGGAGGTTTTATTAGCAAGGATGAGATGTATATCCCTTTTCTTGGGCATCCTATCTCTACAACATAGGCTTATCCTCTCTTCTTAGTGTGTTAAACACTCCCTCTTCTTTTAGAAACAAGATTTATTATACCCATATTGCAATTTATTGTGGAATGGGTACATGGGGGTGTAATTATGGAAGGATGGGTCATTTTATCCATTTCTAGATAACAGACTTCATATGAAAGGAGTTGGAATATCCAGTGTGCATATATACATGTGCTAACAACCATCCTACAATAACTTCATTTAACTTTATACATTGAACCCTTGTCCAAATGATCTTGTAATGTTTACCACATACTGCTACAAAGTTTTAGGTTGTTTGAAATGGAGAAGTAATGATTGAATGGTTTTCCCTTCAATTTTTCAGTGGTAAACATTATGTTGGTCTAATATTCTCAATTTTAGTGCAATATATATATATATATATATTAGTTAGGAATACTATTTCCAAGTTTAGCATGCTATTTTGACTGCTAGTATAGTATATTTGTGCCTTGTTTTCATGTGTCCAAAAAATAAACACAAAATACACTTTTAGAAACTTATTTACAATACATTTGATGAAATTCCACATTGAAGGAACACATTAAACTCAGAGAATACAATGGAAAATTTTGGGGCATCTCTAGGTGGGAATTCTATGGTGGTACTTACCATCATTGGGGAAACC
Organism: Pinus taeda; assembly: GCA_000404065.3. Classification (NCBI taxonomy): domain Eukaryota; kingdom Viridiplantae; phylum Streptophyta; class Pinopsida; order Pinales; family Pinaceae; genus Pinus; species Pinus taeda. The sequence goes on from APFE030787405.1 coordinate 27,656, forward strand.
TATGGACAGGCTCATAGAGCTCCTAAATTAATTAGGACAATTGAATCATCCTAATAATAAAAAGATTGGTGCATTGAATCACACTAAATAACGGGACCAAATACCTAAGAAAAACAAAATACCTTTCTCATATGGGGTCGATGTCATTCTTCAACCAATGTAGCTAGGGGATTTGCAGAAAGCACAGGAAACTAGACAAAATATCTTTGCACTAGGGACGAATCTAAATTCATGAGGCTTATAGTAAAATACCTTCTCAAATTAGAAGAAATAGACTCAATCATCTCAAAGGTGAACCTATAAGATTGGAAGAATTTAAGTTGGGCTCTAGAACCAGCCATGCTTGCCCTATTAAAACACAAGTACTTGGAGCACCCTTGTTGAGAGGTCAAACTTCTAGGTTCTTCACGTCTTAGTAATATCACGAGGCTAAGCTCATATATAACCACTTACAATGAGGATATTATGAGGAGATGCTTGAGGTTGATGGTAGAGACCTTTGCGAAATTTGATAACAATGTGGGTCCTGCCTTTGGGAAGAAGCTCAATATTTTATAAACCATAGCTATGGTCAGCTCATATCACATCATATTTGATCTAGAGTGTAATGAGTTGATTTTCCAAATGTTCCAATTCATCTTCAACATTATGAAACATCATCTTGGAATGATCAAAACAAACATACAATGGTAACATCTCCCTTCTAAGTAGTTAAATTTTTACAACAAATATAAGTAACTGAAAAAAAAGAGTATTTTTATTTATTTATTATTGTAATTCATACTTATTAGCTCTCTAGTTTCGTTAGTTCTATTACCATTTTTTCTTGCCAGTGTAGGGATATATATATATATATATTTTCTTAGTCTGTAAATTTCTTTAATATAATCTATATTATCTATTGGTTATTCTCTAGTTATTATCTTATAATATTTCATATATCTATGTATAAAGTTCCTTCTTTATGATCTATACTTAATATTCTTTAATTGACGTATGACATTGTGATCTATTATTATAATGGTTCATAATCTTTGCCTTTGTTGTTTTTGATCAACTTATTAGTATTATTTTTCTATTTCTTGGTGAGATTTCTATTTCATGTCTCTACTATTGTGTTTTCCGTCTATGATCTTTTTTTCTATTATTGTGATTCCCATAGCTGTTGATTTAATTTCCCGGTCTCTTGAATCTTTTGACATTGTGATCATAGTTAGTATTTTTATATTCTATGTATCTCTATATCTTGTTAATGTATATATTTTATTATAATATTATATATATATATTATATATATATTTATTATTTATATTATATTACGTTACATAAGGTTTTAGTTAATTCATATCCATCATCGACCTGGAATTATATTGGTTTCCTACCATATGCTATAGAGCTTGTAACTATTTTTTAAATCACTTTGTGGAATTCTCATGCCATATAGTGTCAATTTATTTTGCTCTAGCCATCGCGTATGGTACCCTATAAATATATTAAATGAAATTTGAAGGTGGCATTGACGAGTTACCTCTTTCGTGGTACTTTATGATTGTTGTCACATTGATGATCATGATTTAAACTTTTAATCGGATGGTGGGGATTGGTTGGATAGTGATTAGGGTAAGTGCCATGCCTTGTTTTGATGATGGATCTCATTCCTTCCAAAGCCTCTCAACCAAAAATTCCCTGTAAGGGTTTGTGTATATTTACAAATCCTAGGGGTTCTATTTGGAAAATTCGCTCAGATTCCTCACTTTCTAGAGAAGCATGGTGCTAATTTTTTTTTTTACCATAATTCTTCCTTACTAGTAAAATGCACAATACACATTCCTCGATAAATTCAATGAACCTTTGTAAATTGTTTGTATGTTTCTCTTTGGATTTTTCATAGGGTTCTCCTTAATTTATTCCTTAGAAGGGTTTTCTAATCATTTGCTTGTTGTGTTGTTGAGAGTCAACGATGTTCCTTATGTAGGCATTTTCTAAATCACATCCCAAATTGGGTTTGTTGCTTTTGATAAGATGACTGGGTTCTCTTTAGCTCCAAAGATTTTGTCAACATGGTATAAATAATTTTTACTTTTGGTTCCTTGCGACGAATACCACTCGGACAATTGTATTCTCATTTATAGAACATATGTATATTTATTTTCATTATTTTTGTACTAATTTATTATTCAGTGACTACCTCATTTCACAATTATACTTCTTTAAATTATAGTTGCCTCACCATTGGTTCATTATGGAGTATTTTTTCTATACTTATTTATATGTATACATAACACACCTCTAAAGTGTTCTTTTATCCTATGTAGTGTATGTATATATATGTATATATATATAATATTTTAGACCATAGTGACTCACGGGATATTTGTAATCGATAACCCTTGTTCTTTCCTGTAGGTCCTAACCCTTTATGTTTAGGACTGAAGGTTGTTACTGTGAGATTATATCATGTAGTTTCCCTTCTAACTTGTATAACAATATAGTATAGTTTTCTTGAATATGGTACTACTCTAAGTACTATATATATAAACAAATTATAGAAGAACAATTTTAAAAAGTCATTTTCTGTAACATGTATACTAACGACCATCAACAACAAATGCATATAGACAATAGGTCATTCTTTTGTCTATAACATTTTTCTTTCTTTCTTTGCACAAACTCTATCTTTCCCACAAAATACACAGTTAGTCCCTACCTATTTAACCCTTCTTGTAGAGAAACCCGTGCTAGAAATATTCATCTTCTTTGCATACAACTTTCTCTATGAAATACCTAGTTAGCCATACAATAAATTTCATTCACATATTAATACGTTCACAATTATTCCTACATTAAGAAAATTTAACCTACACTTATCTAAGTCCTTTCAGGAAGAGGCCAAAAGCCTCCACATTTCACCTACCCTTAAACTGAAATTCACTGCTTCCCCTTGAGCTATCCCTAAATTTTCAAGAAGAACAACATCACAGAAGGAGTTTATTCTCTATCTTTAGCACCTCCTAAACCCATAGCAACATCTTGCTAAATTATTAATTTATACCAATCTTCCTCTCATGCATGTATTCTGCTCAATTGTTGTCTTAATCTGCCACACCTCTTGACCTTCACATATTCCATATCATGCAATTTAGCTCTAGCCATATAATATATTGTGGTCTGCCAATATGTCTTTCTTCTCTTTCTCTCCTACAGGAACTAACAAGAGAATTTTTTTTTTTGTTTTATTCCTGCCTCTCTAAGCACAACCAAATCCAACTGTTTTTACTGACAGTTAGGAATAATCTCTCATATTAGCATTTACTTTTTTCCTCAGATGATTAATGTACTAACATAAGTTCTCATTCATTAGAATATTTTTTTCCTTTTTTTGAGAATAAAAGAATATTTCATCACATGTCATTTTTTTCATACAAAAGTAAAATTGTCATAAATAGAGTTACGAGGGGTATTCCTGTAGTTGATTTTATCTTCTGTTATGGGAGACTGTGATGTTGTTTGGAAAACGTTGTAGTCTAAGTTGTTGCCATCTGGAGGAAGGAACAATTGGTCTTAACTACTTCTTATCAACTAGCTGAAAGGTTGGTTGAGCAGAACATAAAACTATTCAAAATACAATTGACGAGGGAGGAGTTATTGAGGACCTGTGGAGCATGCATAAAAAATGATTTAAGGAGAAAGGGTGATTTCTTCATTTTGTTGGGTGTGTGTTACTTTCTTTCCATGACTAATTACAAGTGCAGGGGGGTGGCAGCCCACCCTTTTGGAGGCTTTAAAGGGGGCAGTAGCTCCCCTGTATGGGGTCTAGGACAATGCCCCGAGAAATTTGTTTTAGACCCTATATTAAGTGGCAAAACCTATCGATGGTTTTGTGCATGGGTTTCGCACATGGTTTTCGGCATGATGGTTTTCTACCCATGGTATTTTGTAGATCCGGTCAAGGGAACTATGATTATATTGTAATCTAGGGTTAATGTATAGCATTTTATGAATGCTTCAACATGTATATATATGTATTGTAACATTGAAAGGAAGATAATGAAAAATCAATCTGGCAGTCCTAGTTTTTGGATCCATGGGAAAATAAATGTGTATTTGTCTTTTGTTGGTCACCATTGTATATATATTTTTTTTTAAGAATTCATTTGTAGGTAATTTTTGTACAGGTTTAAAACTTCATTTGGTATTGGAGTTGTTTCGGCTTCAAGGGCATGGATTTACTTCTGAGGCATTTTTCTCAGGCTTGTGGTTGACCCTGTTCAATGGGAGATCTACAGGATCGATTCTTGCGGTGAAAGAAGATGGTGAGTAGTGGAAAGATACGGATCAAAGAATTTAGTGGTTATAGTTTTGAGTTGTGAAAAATCAAGATGGAGGATCTACTGGTGGATAAATATTAGTGGATCATGGTAGATCTGGGTACTAAACCAACGACAATGTCAGTAGATGATTGGGCAAAGTTCGATCAGAAGGAAAAGAGAACAATTCAGGTGTGTATCTCATATTAATTATTGTTGAATGTATCATGGAAAGCTATGACGAAGGATTTGTGGTTCAATTTAGGGGATTTGTACTAATCTAAGTCTGTTGTGAACAAATTATTCTTGTGGAAAAGTATGTATAACCTGGGGATGAAGGATGGAGACTTAGTCATAGAAAACCTGAATGCCTTTAATACTGTTGTAATATAATTTTTATGTGTTGATATAAAAATTTCAGGTGAACATAAGTGCAACAATTTGTTGTTTTCTCTACCCGGTTTGTGGGATAGTCTTGTTGTTGCTATATGTAGCAAGAAAAGTACCTCAAAGATTGATTAAATAGTGTCATCCATAATTTCAGCGGAGATGAGACAAAAAAATATGGAGGGTCAAAATGGAGATTCCTTGTCTGTATGAAGATTGTCCTAGAATAGAAACAAAAATAAGTCATCGAGTTGAAGATATAAATCTAGAGGGATATCTAAATCTCCAGGAAAGACTGTAAAGGTATGTTGGAAATATAGAAAGGAAGGGAACTACAAAAAGGATTATAGATCTTCAAGTACACATGTAGATCATGAGGCATGTTTGATTAACTCAGGTGCATCCTTTCACTTCACTCCCCATAGGCAGTGTGTAGGTTTTAACCCCATATAGAAATTACCTGCATACGGATTCTAAAAAACAGAAAATAAACAATGTTAGAGCATAACACATAAAACACATATACACAAATATTTTCCCCTGGATCCGAAAACTAGGACTACTAGATTGACCTTTCATTACGTTCCTTTCAATACTACAATACATATTTATGAATGCTGAAGCATTCAATACCATGGACCGAAAAAACATGGCATCCAAAACCATGTGTGAAAACCATGCACAAAACCATTGGTAGGTCTGCCCAACCTAATATAGGGTCCGAAAAAAGTATCCCTGCGGTGCTGCTCAAGACCCCATAGAGGGGGCCTACCCACCCCCCACAAAACCCCTGTGACCCCCACGCTACGCAATCGATGCAACAAAGGGGGGGCTCCACCCCCATTTAACCCCCCGATTAATTACGTAGGCTAGTCATGGAAAGAATATAACACAACCCAACATTCTCCCACTTGTTGTTTTCTTTCCATAAGTGGGCATAAGAGAGCTTAGTCATTTATCCAGCCCTACAACTCCCGTTGTTTCTCTACACCAAGAGAACTTCTCAGAGCTCACTAATTTTGTCAATGCATCTATTGTATTCTTTAATGTTTCCACCTTTACCAGCAACACCTTTTTGTCTTCTATCACATCCCTCACAAAGTGATACTGAACATCAATGTGCTTTGTCTTTGAATGATAAGCAAGGTTCATTGCCAAGAAAATTGCACTTTGGCTATCATAATCTATCCTCATAGCTCCTTGTACTAACCCCCTACATGAACACAATCTCTACAACCAAATTGCTTCCTTGCTCGCATGAGTGGGTGCCATGTATTGTGCCTTTGTAGGTTATAGTGCCACTACAGATTGTTTCTTACTAATCTAACTAAATACACCTCCAAATAGGTTAAACACATACCCACTTTATGATCTTCTCTGATCCATATATCCAACCCAGTCTGCATCAACAAAGCCATGGATATCCAAAGCTCTATCTAATCTTGGTCTTCCTTGTTCGCACAAACCATAATCACTAGTGCCACGAAAATACCCGAAAACCCACTTCAGTGGTGTCCAATTCTCCTTCCCTAGTTTTGACATAAACCTACTCAATACTCCGACTGCATGTGCAATGTCTAGTCTAGTACAGACCATCGCATCACATGTACATATGCATCACATCCAAATACCCTCAAATGTGAAAGAGATGGTTTCTTACAATTCCATACCTCTTGTGGAGTCTTATCCTCCAACACTTATGAAGGTGATCTATTGACCAGGTAACATGTTGCCTCCACCACCTCTGCCGATAATTCCTGTCCTAACCTGGCACCATTGAGCCTGCTTCTTGCCCTTTCTGTCAACATCTTGTTCATTCTTTCTACAACTCCATTTTTCTCAGGTGTGTATGGAGTAGCCTTCTGCCGTGCTATACCACACTTCTTACAGAATTGTTCAAATTCCTTGCTGCAAAACTCTCTACCATTATCTGACATGAACACCTTTATCTTCTTCTCTATCTTGTTTTCCACCAGAGCCTTAAATTTTTTAAACTTGTCAAAGACTTCAGATTTCTTCTTAAGGATCTATATCCATGTATTCCTTTAGAAGTCATTTATTAATGATACATAGTACACAGACATACCAAGTGATGGAAGCTTCACAAGTCCAAACACATCACTATGCACAAGCTCTAATATCTATTTTGCCCTCTTACCACCAAAGGGGAAACTCACCCGATTTTGTTTCCCATACATACAATTTTCACAGAAATCAAAATCCAGAGAGCTATTGCTCATACCTTTACCATGAAATATTCGAAGGCCCTTCTCTGCATTATCTCCAATACTTTGATGCCACAACATGGTCTTCTCTCCAGAGACCACTATATTATCTGCTCCACTTTTAGGAACCACATAATTGTTGCACCCATCAGCAACAGTGCTACCTTGCAGCTTGTACAGAGTTCTAGTCCGAACTCCCCACATCAATACCAGTGCTCCCCTAACCATCTTGCAGGTATCCCTCTCAAACACTATTTTTACACCTGCATCATCCAGCTTTCTTAGGGAAATCAGATTTCCGGCCAGTGTAGGAATATGCAGAATAACTGGAAGTGTTCTAACCCTTCCACCTTTGCAACATCAACTTTTCTTTTCTATGACCAATGATTCTAGCCTTCCTATCATCCCCCAAGAAGGCATCACCACCATCATATTTCTCATACTCACAGAACCACTACCTATGGGGAGTGAAGTGAAAGGATGCACCTGAGTCAATCAACCATGCCTGATGATCTACATGTGTACTTGAAGAAGCCAAGTACACATCCCCACCTTCATCAGAGGTAGTTTTCTCCTCTGTAGAAGGAGCACCATCAGATCCATTTCCTTTGTTAGGAGCTTTAGATTTACAGTTCCTTTTGTATTGTCCTTCCTTTTCGCATTTCCAGCACACCACCTTTACATGATTTCCTCGAGATTTAGATCTCCTTCTAGATTTAAATCTCCCACTCAAGGACTTATTTTTTTTTTTCTAGGGCTGTCCTCATACAGACAAGGCATCACCAATCTAGATATCCATATTTTTCCATCTCATCTCCTCCCTCAGCAAGGATGAGACTATTTCGTCAAACTGCAAGGTAGTTGTATTGATACCTATTGCAATAACCAGACTATCCCACGAATTTGGTAGAGAACACAACAAACTGATGCACTTATCTTCATCTAAAATTTTAATATCAACAGATAATAATTGACTTGCCACAGTATTAAATGCATTCAAATGCTCTGTCACCGAGTCTCCATCTTTCATCCTCAGGTTATACAAATTTTTCCATAGGAATAGTTTACTCACTAGAGACTTAGATTGCTACAAAGTCCCTAACTTGTCCCACAAAGCTTTAGCCGTAGCTTCCTCTGATACATTCAGTAATACTGAATCTGAGACACACAATCATATTGTGCTCTTTCCCTTCCTATCCAACTTCTTCCATCCTTCATCAGACACTCTCGTTGGTTTAGTATCTAGATCTACCATGGTCCACTAATATTTATCCACCAACAGATCCTCCAACTTGAGTTTCCACAACTAAAAACTATGACCATTAAATTTCTTGATCTCTATCTCTCCATTGCTCTCCATCTTCTTTCACCACCAGAATTGATCCCACAGATCTCCCACTGAACAGTGTCTACCACAGGCTTGAGTTAAACTCCTCAGCAACAAAGGCATCCCCTTCAAGCCAAAATAGCTCTGATACAAATGTAGGTTTTAACCCGATACAAAAATTACTTGCATATGAATTCTAAGACATAAAAAATAAACAATGTGAGAGCATAACACATAAAACACATATACACAGAGATTTTCCCCTGGATCCCAAAATCAAGGCCACCAGATTGATTTTTCATTATGTTCCTTTCAATGTTACAATGCATATTTATACATGTCGAAGCATCCAATACCATGGACTGAAAAACCATCATGTCCAAAACCATGTGTGAAAACCATGCACAAAACCATAGGTAGGTTTGCCCAGCCTAATATAGGGTCCCAAATTTTTTTCCCGAGGGCACTGTTGTAGACCCCGTAGAGGGGGGCTACCTACCCCCCTCAAACGCCCTATGACACCACTACTATGCAATCAATGCAATGAAGGGGGGGCTTCACCCTCCCTTCTGTTAGCCTCCTGCTCATAGCAGGTATTCATTTTTCATGATTGACATTTTTACATGCTAAATATGTCAAGCTCTGCAGGCTGCAATGTTCCATATTTGATACTCAGGCCAAAGAAGTGTCCATAAGAGTTTGCCAGCCTAAGTGCCTCTGCTGTATTCCAAATTTGAGGAGTTATTCCATTTTTGAAGAATTTTCAGTTAAAGGGAGGTCCAAACAACTTAATCTTGGTCTCCCTAGGTTTCAATTTCCTGTTGTAGAATATAGAGAAACATTGTCTGCCCAAACAGCTTAATCTGGGTAGATTCTTAGATAGGTAGAGAAGCAAGGGTGATCAACAGCTTAATCTGAGCCCCTGGATGGAATAAGTATAGATGTAGGTAGGAGGATGGTAAATAAAAGAAAAAGTTGAAAAGTTGGGTTTGCTAGTTCAAGTGCACCCAAACCAAAAGAAGAAAAAATACCAGGTAAAGCAGGCCGGGTAAGTAGTTTCGTGGTTGCAGAAATCAAGCTATGTGATCCATTTCATATTTTCAAGTGTTATATTCATCCAGATCACAGTTTTGTGGCATTTTCTCATATTTATCAGATCAGGCAAGGCATCTCTAACTCCCCCCTTCTTCTTATTTCCCAAATCACTCACTAACATCCCCTTGAGGGCTTTGGGATCTGCCCAACCAGTCCAGTTTTCACTCCATCCTGGTTAAAAAACCAAGTTGACATTTGAGTTGGCTTACTGAAAAGAAGCCACATTTCTTGTGTAAAACTTATCTATACACTATCCATTTATTTCCTTATGCTTAAGTTTCCATTCTAAGCTTAGCATGCATCCCCTCCTTTGCATTCCAAAACCTCATATTAACATCTAACCCTATTATCTAGCTCCCTAAATCATTTCCCCTCCCCCAATTCTACGAAAAACTATATAAAAACCCCAAAATATTAAATATCCCACCCTATGGGAACTATATCCAAATAAATAAAAGTCCAGGAAATACTAGGTCTATTTGGGGCCTTAGTATTATCCCTTCCACGTACATTTCCCTTGGGATTTGTTTGACCTCTCGGTAAATGAATAACCGTGCTAAAACCTCTCCCCCGCTCACCAAACCATACCACACCCTCCGTGCACATTGCATTTGGATTTTATTAATGTCTGATTAACAAATAACCATAGTCCCGCGCCAAAACACATTAACCTCTAAACCTAAAGTCCAAAACCCACCCGAGGCTGTGAAAAATTCATATTTATTGGGCGCGCTATTCTGCTAAACCCCGTTCATCTCACCCTCCCGTCCACCATCAGATCACTCCCCACAGATCCAACGGACCTCATGCATATCAGGCACCCCTTCATAGCGGTAAGATAGAACCCGATGGTCAGCGGTTTCACCGTCGTACACCGGGACAGCTGTCGGCCACCTATTGCATTGGGTCGCCCCTGGCAGATACCGCTCCCGTACCAAAAGCGGTCCGACGCAAACTGTTTACCACCCTCCCTTGTTGCTTACGTCACCGCATGACGATGCCGCCACCTCACCTGCCACTGTGCTGCACCCTGCTATGTCACCCTACCACGTCACCCTGCCAAGTCACCCTGTTGACGTCATCATCCATACTGGGTCCCACTACTAACGTCATGCTGAAATCACTTGCCGTACCACTGACATCACCCACCGTACCGCTAACATCATGCACCGAAAGGAAAATGCGCAAATGTGAAATCGATGCTTCGGAGGCCTGGAATCAAATTCTGAGGCAGTTTTTGATGTGCGATTACTATGGGAAATAGGCCAAAATGGGGAATTTTTATTTTCAACAGTTATTTTTGCCTCGAAAGGGCAAAAAAGGGGCGATTTAATAATTTTTAGCATATCAGACAAAAGAAGAAGCCCAAATTCAATTGAAAAGTATCAGTGAAGCAGCAAAGAGTATGAGATCGACCATAAGGAAGCAGTGAAGCCATTTAAAGGCTCTCAGACCACAGTTAATGCATAGTAAAGCCACTCAAGAGCAGTGGAATAGAGACCAAGGCGCAGTTATGATGAATGGCCAGCACATAACAGCAAAAGACAGATAGCCTCATTTTTGAAACACCTGCCCCTAGCGCCGCATCAGATAGATATTTTCATTACTTATAACACAAGTTAGGTTAACTGCATTTATTTTCCTAAAAAAGATCTTCTAGCAGATCTTTGTTGTAGATATTTTGCCTATAAATACAACCCTCAACAATGTAATAAGGGTTGGTGGGTTTTTTGGTTGATCTCTCATTTTGAGAGCTGCACTGTAAATACTAAGAACTTCTGTAATCAAAGATTGTTGGAATGCTTGCATCTGAACTGGCTGGTTGTGCTTTTAATGGCCAGAGAAATTGGTATGGAATTTTCATGCTTGCTCATGGTTCAATAAGTTTTTTCCTCCCTTCGTTTATCAGTTTATACATAGCTGTGCCAAATATATATCATAATCTAAGTTGCAGGAAAAAAGAATAGACCAGAATTGGTTTTCATGCCCTCTGTGCTCAATTCTTGTAACTTTCCATGTTTTCCTGGAATCAGTGATGAATATGCATTCTTAATTGTGCATGTTTAAGCTATTCTCGTCACATATGAATCCTGTCTGGGAATTCTTCATTGTTCCTAGATATTATTCATCCACTTTCCCTCTTTGGCTAGATGAGAGATCCTTAATTTCCTCTCATTCCCTAACCTCCATTTCATTCTTGTTCCAGCATAAATCATTGTGCCATGTGTAGCTATCCTACTCCATATTCCCTTCTTCTACCAAAGAAAACACACCCTTCAGTTCACAGTCATGACTCCATGCCCAATGGTTTGAACTTCTTACACTTTTCATATCAACTTTGTTTGATTAAGATCAACCATCCCATCAATCAAATCAAAACCAAAACCCATGTGCCTCATATCTAGCCTAAAATCATCCCTTAAACAAAGCTAAATCCCAAAGAGAGAGCCCTCTCTAATTGTTGGTAGGCTAGGACCTGTAGTCCAAAGATTGGTTTGTGGTTACCTCGGCCGTATTCCCTTGGGAGTCAAAGGGAACAACCTGAGTGATAACATAATGGCGACTCCACTGGGGACAATCATCTGTTCATTACTATAAATCCCCATTTTTGATTAGTTTGCCTTTCGAATAATTCCTAAACTTATTTTGAAAAATCACAAAAAATCACAAAAATCAAAAAAATCAAAAAATACTTTGCTTCTTATTGCATATTAAGTCTTGATCTGTGTGGTGGATAGAAATCAGGCCCTCCAAAGCTGATTTTCTTATCCACCTGGTGACTCCACATAATCCTCATAATAAAGACTCCTCTTGAGAAATGAACCCACGATAAATATATGAGCAGATCAGGCTTTTGACCTAGATTACTATCCAACAGGTCATGTTCTTTCTCTTCCATAAAATTTTGTTGTGTATATTGTATTTTAAAAACGATTTTAAATTAGATTTTCATGACTTGCCTTTTGAAAATATTGTTGAAAGGCCTCCTTGCACATTACAACAACAACCTTTAAAAGCTGCTGAGAATCATCATATAGCCAAGGAGGAAACAAATGTCAAAGCCAATCATGCTATCCTTGTTCATGTTGAGCCCATTCAGCCAATCCCTGTACATACTCCCGTGCCTCATAAAGTTCCTGACAGATATAAGCCTCTTGTTTTGCCTCCCGTGCTTAATCCTCTGCCCAAAAATCATCCTGATTATCTCCCAAGATTTGATGGAGAGAATGGTATTACTGCTCAAAAGCATATCAAAGCCTTTGAAGGCTATCTTAATATATTTGAAGTGGAGGATGACGATGTTAGTATCAGGCTGTTTGCCCTTTCTTTGCAAAGCGAAGTTAGGACTTGGTTTAAAGCATTGCCTGAGGCTAGCATCTCTAATCTTAAGCAGTTTTCCAAACTCTTCCTTGATAGGTGGATGATCAAACTTAATTTCCTCTTGCTCATTGAAGAATATAATCAGTTAAAAAGAAATCCAAGTGAATCTGTTCAACAATTTCATGATCAATTCAATCAAGTTTATCATTCTTTGCCTTTGAATATTAGACCTCCCTTTGATTTAGCTCTAATGCATTATCCAAGAGCTTTTGACCCAGAAATAGAATTCCATTTAAGAGAAAGGAGCCCCTCCACTATGAAACAAATGTAGGACATGGCAGTGGACATAGAGGCAAATATGAAAATCAGGGAGGAAAACCGCAAAGCAGAGAAAGAAGAAAGACTTCATGGTTGGTTACAAAGGTCAGAGGAAATGATCACAATGAAAGTGGAATGTTTAGAGCACCTGAACACATCTTTTTTGCAAGAGGAAAGTAATGACATTCATGAACAAACCTACCAGAAAACAGATGACATATTCGTACAACCATACATGATGGAGAAATCTCCTGATATACTATATGAACATAACATCTTCTGTTCTTTCAACTGCTTGCCAAAGTACGATGAGTATGATGATGATTATGAGCCTAATGACCAAATCAGCCTTGCAGAGGAGTCAGAACCTAATTTGGCAGAAAGCAAAATTCAGGGTCAGCGACCCAAAATCAATGAGCAACATGCTTATCTCAGCTATGAAGTAAAGGAGGAAAGTGCAGAAAATTTTGATTTCTATGAAGGAGCTTTACCTGTCTATGTGGATTCTTTTCAATTTATTAAGGAGAACTATCATACAGCTAATAAGAAAATATCAGCAAGTGTTGATATTGATCATCTGGAGGAAGCCCAAACCAGGGTTCAAAATACATTGCCTCTAGTTTTGGAGCCCCAAGGAGCCATTGAATATCAGATTGAGGAAAATTCGAGAGCGGTGGTCCATGACCAAGTGATCCAAGTGGATCCCTTGCCTCTTTGTGTTCATCCATCTGAGGTTTTCAAAGAATAAGAGGAGTAGCCTGCACAGATCAGTCAAGGGCCAGATGAGCCTGCTTGTAACAAATTGCAAATATTAGTTCAGGTTTTATATGATTCATGTGCTAACAGGGGGTTTAATGAAGTAAAGAGGTCCTCCTCTCCACTAATAGGTCGTGTGCCCCAATATCAAAATGTTGATGATATCTCTATTCCAAGGCATGATAGTGATCCCAAACTTTTGTACAGTTCTTTAATTCAATCTAGCAATAATGTATATATGCTGCAGGACCCTTTTGTACAGTTTCTTGTTTCAACAAAGAAGGTTAGCAGTTTCCTGGTCTTCTCAAAGATTAACAAATCTATATCAGACTGCAAGACCTCAATTTTTCTCGCCAGCAAACACAAGCAGCAAAGCTCGTTCATGCTTATAAAACTTAAGTGGTTGCACTGGTTATTTCATTTCACCTAACAGCAAAGTAAGTGCTGGTTAGAGTAGGTAGGTAGGATTTCAGTTTTCTGTTTGGATAGCAAGCATGCTACAGTTGAAGCCTGAAGTGAAGGCCCTAAGCTCTTCAAGTTTGCGATCATGTTAATAAATAAATCAGCCAGCAAAAGGAAGTTTTTAGAGTACAACAATAACTAAAGCTCAAGGCATTCTGACCTGCTGTTCTTGGCCTTTCACAAGGAAAGTCCATCCCCAATTGGAACCACTGTTAGCCTCCTGCTCATAGCAGGTATTCATCTTTCATGATTGACATTTTTACATGCTAAATATGTCATGCTCTGTAGGCTGCAATGTTCCATATTTGATACTCAGGCCAAAGAAGTGTCCATAAGAGTCTGCCAGCCTAAGTGCCTCTGCTGTATTCCAATTTTGAGGAGTTATTCCATTTTTGAAGAATTTTCAGTTAAAGGGAGGTCCAAACATCTTAATCTTGGTCTCCCTAGGTTTCAATTTCCGGGTTTAGAATATAGAGAAACATTGTTTGCCCAAACAGCTTAATCTGGGCAGTTTCTTAGATAGGTGGAGAAGCAAGGGTGCTCAACAACTTAATTTGAGCCCCTGGATGGAATAAGTAGAGATGTAGGTAGGAGGACAGTAAATAAAAGAAAAAGTTGAAAAGTTGGCTTTGCTAGTTCAAGTGCACCCAAACCAAAAGAAGAAAAAATGCCAGGTAAAGCAGGCTGGGTAAGTAGTTTCGTGGTTGCGGAAATCAAGCTATGTGATCCATTTCATATTTTCAAGTGTTATATTCATTCAGATCACAGTTTTGTGGCATTTTCTCATATTGATCAGATCAGGCAAGGCATCTGTAACTCCCCCCTTCTTCTTATTTCCCAAATCATTCACTAACATCCAATTGAGGAATTTGGGATCTGCTCAACCAGTCCATTTTTCACTCCATCTTGGTTAAAAATCCAAGTTGACATCTGAGTTGGCTTACTGAAAAAAGCCACATTTCTTGTGTAAAACTTATCTTTACACTATCCATTTATTTCCTTATGCTTAAGTTTCCATTCTAATCTTAGCATGCATCCCATCCTTTGCATTCCAAAACCTCATATTAACATCTAACCCTATTATCTAGCTCCCTAAATCATTTCCCCTCCCCCAATTCTACGAAAAACTATATAAAAACCCCAAAATATTAAATATCCCACCCTATGGCAACTATAGCCAAATAAATAAAAGTCTGGGAAATACTAGGTCTATTTGGGGCCTTAGTATTAGCCCTTCCACGTTCATTTTCCTTGGGATTTGTTTGACCTCTGGGTAAATGAATAACCGTGCTAAAACCTCTCCCTTGCCCACCAAACCATACCACACCCTCTGTGCGCATTGCATTTGGATTTTATTAATGTCTGATTAATAAATAACCATAGTCCCACGCCAAAACACATTAACCTCTAAACCTAAAGTCCAAAACCCACCCAAGGCCGTGAAAAATTCATATTTATCGGGCGCGCTATTCTGCTAAACCCTGTTCATCTCGCCCTCCCGTCCACCGTCAAATCACTCCCCTCAGATCCAATGGCCCTCATGCATATCAGGCACCCCTTCATAGCCACAAGATAGTACCCGATGGTCGACGGTTTCACTGTCGTACACCGGGACAGCTGTCGGCCACCTATTACATCAGGCCGCCCCTGACAGAGACCCCTCTTGTGCCAAAAGCGGTCTGACGCAAACTGTTTATTTCCCTCCCTTGTTGTTTACGTCACCGCATGATGATGCTGCCACCTCACCTGCAACTGTGCTACACCCTGCTGCATCACCCTACCACGTCAGTCTGCCACGTCACCCTGCTGACATCATCATCCGTACTGAGTCCCACTACTAACGTCATGCTGATGTCACTTGCCATACCGCTGATGTCACCTGTCGTACTACTAACGTCATCCGCCGAAAGGAAAATACGCAAATGCGAAATCGATGCTTTGGAGGCCCGGAATCAAATTCTGAAGCAGTTTTTGATGCGTGATTGCTACGGGAAATAGGCC
>APFE030787405.1:49583-61509 GCA_000404065.3 Pinus taeda
CACAATTGCAAGAAATATTGGTGGCCTAACCACTCATTCTTGAGTGAAACAGACGACATGGAAATGTAGATTAGGATGAGATTCCTTCTAACTTTCTGGATGAGGATTCTTCCTTTATAGTTGAGTTCAATGTCCATGGGCTTTTATGAGGATGCCTCTGAGGATCACGAGTATTCAAGTTGAGTTATTGATGGAAGCCTAGATGTACAATCATGTTTGAGGGATGAGTACAATGAGCAGTCAATAGTCTCCATGAGTAAAGAAGATTGAGTAGCATATATTGAGGGAGATGAGTTACCAGTGATGATTCAACATGGAGAGCACATAGAGGGATGTGAGTTAGATGAGGATGTTATGCATGATGACTTATCTATGGAGAGGTAGTTAGTGGTCCATGTTGAAACCATGGTTGGGGAGGATGAGAAACCATCTTTTGAACCAACGATTATTCGGAGTAGACAAAGATATATAGGAAACTATCATAGTTGCAATACTTTCACACAACAAACATATCTAATAGTACATAGACAAAAATTGTAGAACAAATGTTCCACTCTTTCCCATTTTAAAAGGAGGGGTAGGGTTTCCTAGGCATATCATGTTGTTTGTCTATGTAACGTTACATGAGTTAAGTATGACAATGAAACATAGTGGACATTTTCCATGTATAGGTGCCCATGCATCTAATCCTTACCACATGATGGATTGGAGAGAGATCATGATTTGGTATCCTATTGATCGGGTGGAATTCTTAGTTAGGGGCATAGTACAATAGGGTCCCCTAGATGCGAGGGATACTATACACTCTAGTTGGTTGTGGGAGGTAGATCAAACATTCATCAACAATCCATTTGTGATAGCCCAATAACAACATAGTGGGGTTGACCTCAGTATGTGGTAGGAGTTGAATTTGAAAGAATTGATGAGTTGGTATTCTATTGTTAGAGAAAAATATATGGCAATAGACATAGAGTAGCTAGCAAAATGGTGTATGAGTGATTATTATTTGCAATGGGGACTTTCCAAATAGATCCATTTATAGAATATCAAGTTAGTGGATTTTTTGTCTAGCACAAAGGCATGCAATGACCTAGTGGTTTGTATGGGATCCTGTTATTAGTGTGCAACTACTGTTTTAGTGAACAAGTATGGATTGGTTGAGGGCAAGAAATATTGTGGTGGAGGGATTTGTAATGCTCACATTTTTTAGTTTTCCTTATCATGTGGACATGATAGATTTCCATTATTGGTGAGGAGAGGTTTACAATGGACATAGAAGGTATAATGGATGAATAATCTTCGTTGTGGGTTAAAAAGTGATTTTTTAACAATCAGTTTATTGATAAAAAATAGAAAGGTGCTTAATAGGAGAAAAAGGGTGAAAAGGTGGGAAACTGACTAAAAAAAAAAAATTACATTTAAGATAAAGTTAATGGGAGAACCTTCTAGAATGAAAAGAAAATAATAAAGCAAAATAGTCTTAGAAGGTTGGAGTGTGACCCATTAAATCTATAAAAGGAGAGGGGGAGAACATTATAGGGAAATCTTGGATTTATGTATGTGGTCTTTGGTGAGGTTTTTAGAACTTTGTTCCCATCTTTTGTAGCCCTAGTATAGAAACCCTTGCGATATTTAGTGAGATTAGGTGAGGACCCATCTCTTCCCTTGGTGAAATCATTCAAAATTCACAGGATCATTTATTAGTAGCAATATAATTTAAAGGTTATTGGCAAAGTTTTGGAGGAGTTTCTAGCGTTCATATTGAAGCCTTTCCCCATAGTATCATTTCTTGTAGAGGGTCACATTAGCTACTCAATTGGGGCATACACACTATTTGGTGGGGTCTTCGAGATCCATGTTATTGGCCAAACCCATTGTCAAGTTTTTCTAGGTTTATGGAGAGGAGATTGTGGGAGATTTTCTAGGTTGATCTAGTTACTTTCCACACGAGTTCTCATCACTCTATCACCGAGCTAGCAATATTTTTCCTCATTGGGCCATCTACATCATTCCCATGGTCATACATCATTTGGGTTAGATATAAGTTTTTAGTTTTTTCTTATCTTTCTTTGAAAGCCTGATTTCTATTGTCTCAACTCATTTATGTACTCAGATACACGATTAAAATAATGGATAATGTTATTCTACTAGTTATATTTTTGCACTAAATTTGTGGTTGTTGTTATTTTATTTGTTTTTGTTCCAAGTTTTTTTTATCTACTATTAATTTTTCCATTAGGAATATTACATCACATCTCTTCTAATGATCATTTTGTGGGAAATTGGATCCCATACTCTATATCCCTTACTTACATAATCATAATAAATAAAAAATAATTTCTTCAATATGGGGTCTAACTTAAAACACTAATTCTTAGAAGTGTTTAAACTTCACATTTTTTTTTTAAATATGAATAGTCTCATGGATGACCTATTCATACTACTTTATAGAAATTACAATTTATTGCAACTCACAATGATCAATTTACAACATAATAAGTAGTAGTGACTCCTTCCACCTACATATCATGTTGCAAATTAGCATTGCTAATCATGTTTCTTGTTGTTTCTAAAATATTCATGTTTATCTATTCTAATATGTCATTTTTCTATGGATCATATATAGGGGATTTTTGTCCTACAAACCTAACTTCTTTGCAATATTTTCCAATTTCCAAGGAAGTGAACTCGTGTCTATTATCCATTCTTAAACATTCATTGCTCTACTAATCTGTTTTATATAATATCTCTAATTTTTTTAATTGTATTTATTTATTTATGTTATTTTATTTATTTTTTATTTATTTTTTTTTATGTTGTGGTTCACGGACACCCTGGTCAATGGGTGGATGCTATGTCCACACAAAAATCTGGGCTGACGCCCCTCGACGTATTGTAAGACTTGACCCCAAGGGCTTCGGGGAGAATGGACCTTGTGACCTCCCGATGGCGAGGCACTGGTTTTGACCAACTGAGCTAACCCTTGGGGTTTTTTCTTAGGCTGTGGTTCACGAACATCCTGGTCAATGGGTGGCGCTATGTCCATGGAAAAATCTAGACTGATCGACCTCGAAAGGAATCTAGCCCCGCATCCCACTAGTAAGGCTTGACCCCAAGGGCTTTAGGGAGATTTGACCCTTTGACCTCCTGATGGTGAGGCACTGATTTTGACCAACTGAGCTAACCCTTCGGGCTTTTTAATTGTATTAAATGCATAATATTCTCATTTTAAAACATAGAACCACACCATTTTAGAGAAATCATATATATATATATTATAAAATTTGACAATCCTATGAAGCAAACTGTAGGGGATTCCCCCAAAACAATTGAGTGGATATAATCAATAATTCTTCATTGAGGGATCTCTTGTTTTAAATTTATATCTAAAATTGTTTCACAAACACACCATCTTCATATAAATTTAAGTTTAAAGATTTTAAATTTGGTAGTTGTTATCACTAGAAAATTTCCCTGGGGTTGTCATGTTGTGTTTAAAGAAATAATAGAGGTAACCACAAACCTACTTTTGAGATCAGGATCTAACCTTCCTAGTGCTCATAGAGCACTCTCTCTTAATAATTTAACTTTGTTGAATTGATTGATACTAGGCTAGTTATTTAAGCTTGATTAGGTTTTAATTTTATTTGGTGGTGGAATCATTGATTTCAATGGATAGATAAATGTATTTTTACCATTGGAATATGGAGTCAAAATGTTGAGAAAATAGGACTAAATCAAGTTCTAAAGGAAGTGTCCATAGGGCAAGGTAGCTGAGAAAATTCAGAACTTTTAGGCTGAAGGGTGAAGTGTTTTTCAATCGGGATGAAGGAGCATTTAAGGATTCCTCAAACTGGATAATGAGGGAAAGGAAAGAGGTCAATCGAAACTAGGGAAAAATGATGAATTCCCAACTCTAGATAGTAGAAGAAAACACCAAAGAGAATAACAGTTCAAAAGGGACTGTAATTAAACATATGCTACTATAATATTCCTGTTGTAACATTTAAATTTGGAAAAAATACAAGTTTATGGAATGCTTAAGAAAATAACAGTTTAAACAATTGAAAGAAACTTCACTAAAGTTTCCCAATGCATGAATCTTGTAATGACATTCCTTTATTACTTGTCTAATCTGCTGACTTGAAAATGTTACAATAAAACCTTAAGTTTCGTATCAGTACAATTATAGAAAGGTTCAGTAATCCACACTTTATACTTTGAATTGTGAAGTATTTATACAAAAACTATTACAAAATATCATAAAACTAATTTAGGAATTATTCAATGAAAAGGAAATATCTTCATGCAAGAAGAGAGAGACGGTTATCTAAGTAATGCAAGTTGTCTCTATTTATTTGGCTTTTTTGTTTACTGTTTTGATATTTTGCTGCTTTCTGTCTTTTTTTGTTGCTCTACACAAGCTGTCCCTTTACTCTACCTTTGACTTTTAAACTATTTCTTTCATCTGATACTCTTTGAATTAGCTGATCTGTTACTCTTTACTATTTTACCTTGACTAATCTTGACTGCACCGTTTTCACTATTTTACCTTTCATTTTGCCAATAAATCATTCAAGATTTCCCAAGTTTTTGCATCTAGTAATTTGATCTTTACCATTCTTCTGAAGATCTCATCAACCTCTGTGTATTTGGAAAATGTAGGTTTGTTGATAAAGAGATATTTTACCTCATGTCGGAGATAAAAGATATTCTCAAAAGTCTGATATAGCACTTTCCCTGTTGGAATCGCTTTCATGGCTGAGCTATTTTCTTGTTCCTTTGCCACTTCTCTAATTTTATTATCATAGTCATCAAGCCTTATCAACCTATTATTAATGACCAAAGGATTTGGCAAGCCTTTCTATCTCAAAATATCAAATTTCACCATAAATCTGGTTATTTCTAGCTCCATGTTTTATCACTTGTCTTCAAGTTGTACCATTAATTTCCTCTTGGTGATTACTTCTTTCACTTCTAGAATTGTTTCAGTCCTGTCACCTATGCCAATATCTTCCAATTCCTGTTTGATCTTGGAATTAAGAAACTTAATGATTTCATTGGCCTCCTCTGGCTTGTTACCAAGTTCTCCTTTAACTTTTTGGATAGCTTGGGTTGCTTCTTTGATTAAATCCTTCTGCTCAAATATGACTTGGATGGATGGCCAAATATCATTAACAGAGTTAATGATATTGGCTCACAGCTACTGCTTTGCTTGGGCAAGTGGTTCTTTCAATGTCAACTCTATCTCTAACTTTTGTATTCTCTCAATCAATCTGTTTGACTTCTGTGTTTCATCCTTATGCATGATTTGAACTAGCTTCTTTTCATCATCTATACTTTTTATTTGATCTTTAAGTCTATTTATTTCATTTGTTCGGATGGACATATCTTGCATAAATTTGATTGATTTACTTGCTTCATCACTAGGATGAGTTGCTTATGTTGTTGAATCTGTTGCTAATGTGGTGGTTGATGTAGATGGAAGTGTTGTAGCTACTATAACCATTGTGGTTGTTGAAGCTGATAGAGTAGAAAGAACTATTGTAGTGACAATAGGAATAGTAGTGATAGTCACTGCTTCCCTGCGGGCCTTTTTCTCATATACTAACTTATCCATCTCATTTTCCATTTTTGTTAATTGAGAAGTTAACTAAATGATGAATTTCATCATATCATTTCTTTGGTTTTGATTCTCTAGAACTTCCTTGGTTTGTGGATGTCCAATAGGACGCAACTTAAGTTGTTTCTTCAATGCATCAATGTCTGCATTCTTTTCTTTAATGAGTTATTTTTCACCTTTGACATTCTTTGGATCATATCCCATTTCAATGACCAAATCTTCAAGGGATTTAATTTTGTTATCTTTAGCCTGTGAGGATGCTTTTTCTAGTTTCAAATGTACTTTTACATTTTCCACAGAATTGTCAAGCTTTTGGGCACTCATAGCTTTGTCAGTCATGGTTGAGTACAACATTTCTCTTGCTTGTTTATGAAATTCTATTGTTCTAGAGGATGAACATCTTTAGCAGAAATCTCATAATCTATCTTTTTATAATCTGCTACTAACTTAGGATGTTGTATTATGGGCTACAAAAAGGTCATCTGCATTTTTCCTGTCTTGTAATCAAATGCCGGAAGCAATCTGTTGTGGCTTCCAAGAGTCTACTTCAAGTAATATGAATATATTTCAGCTTTTATTTCTTCATTCTTGGCCTTAATGTCCTTGTATCTTTCTTTGATGTATATTTCCCTATCCATTGGTTCACTTGATGAAGAAACTTCAACACTATGCTGCTTTTGGATGATCTGAGCACTGGAAGTTGAAGGCTGATGAGTTTCCTTTGAAACTAGTCGGGGTGCATTTTCTTTAATCACAATGTTTGTATCAATGATCTCAATTGTACCAATTTCTTCTTGCTCATCTACTGGATTCAGCTTTTCTCTTTTTCTATACATAATTTCAAATCTCTTGTCTATTGTCTCTTTGTTTGAGCAAGAACCTTCCTCTCTAGTCCTTTTTACATTTTTATCCTATAGGGCTAGAGTATGTAGAATGGAACTAGTATATATCTTCTCCTCCATATCCAATAAGGTGTTTTCCAACCACTCTGACTAGTTGGCATATCTTTCAATCTCTAGCCTGGACTCATGCGTAAAAGGGATCAATTTAAATTTGAGTCCCAGTTTGTTTATGACACCCAAAGGGTCATACTGCAATTTAAAACTATCACTAAACTTCATCTCTAATGGCAGAAGTGTCCTCATACATGTAATTTTATTAATCAGAAAAAATAATTACATAATTTGATTTTACAAGAGTTTACACCCGAACATCCAAACACTCTTGCAATGAGCTATTTATAAGTTCCATGCCCTAACTACCTCTAATTATGGATCACTTATTAAACAACAAGTCTCCATTTACAATAAATGCTATTCAAACCAACTAGCTAACAAATCTCCTAAAATAGAGCCTAAGATACGACACATTTGGAGTGTCAATATTAGTTACACACAATATACTAATTCTAAATAATTAAACATTCTAGAATAATAATTATTAATTTAATATCTTAAATTAATAATTATTTTATTCTAATTTTATGACCTATGATAAGATAGTATTTTTGGATCATCTAACATTCCCCCCATATGATCCAAAGATACATTACAACAGATACCAAGTTCATCCCTGAACTTAGTAAACTTTATTCTGCCAAGCGGTTTCGTGAAAATGTCAGAGATTTGATCTTCAAAAGGACAATAAACTGGCTTGAGGACATTTTGGCAATGAGAGATCTGATATGATGATACTTGGTGTCCACATGCTTTGTATTTGAATGAAAAACTGGGTTCTTGGCAAGTTTGATGGCTGACTGGTTGTCAATGAATAATGATGTAGCTTCTCCCAGAGAAATGCCCAAGTCCTGCAAAATTCTATGCAACCAAACAATTTCACATGTTGCTTCCCATGCTGAAATGTACTCTACTGCTGCTGAAGAAGTGGCCATTGTAGCTTGTTTCTTACAACTCCAAGGTACTATTGCTGACCCATGTTCATTAAATAACCTTATGTTGATGCTCAATCATCAATACTCCCAGCAAAGTCGGCATCGAAATATCCACCAAGTACACAATTCTTAGTCTTTGTGTAAAGAAGACCAAAATCTTTTGTTCCTTGGATATATCAAAGAACTCTTTTGGCTACATTCCAGTGGCTGTCTCGTGGTTCCTGCATAAAACATGAAAGAATACTGACTGCATAAGATAGATCAAGAGGAGTATTTGTCAAATAAATCAAGCTACCAATAAATTGTCTATAAGTTGCACTGTCCACCTTTTCCCCCCTTCAAATTTTGAAAGTTTCAAGTTTTGCTCAATGGGGGTGAGAACGAGCTTGCAAACATGCATGCCAAATCACGAAAGAACCTCTGTTGCATACTTACTCTGAGAAATGAAAATATGATGTGGACGTTGGAAGACTTCAACTCCAAGATAGTAGTGAAGTAATCCCAAATCTGTCATCCTAAAACCTGCATGTAACTCCTTTTTCGCCTGTGCAATATGATCATCATGGTTGCCAGTAATGATCAAATCATCTACATACATAACAAGAATTACTAGATATTTTCCCTGTTGTCGCACATACAAAGTATTATCAGATTCACTTCGTTGAAAGCCAACTTTCTTAAGGTATTCATCCATGTTTGCATACCAAGCTCGGGGAACTTGTTTTAGTCCATATAAAGCCTTGAACAATTTGTAGACTTTATGTTCTTTTCCTTCAATTTCAAAACCTGGCAGTTGGGTCATATACACTTCCTCCTGTAAATCCCCATTGAGGAAAGAACTTTTCACATCCATTTGATGAACTTTCCATCCTTTTTGAGTGGCCAATACAAGTGTTAATCGGATGGTGTTCCATTTAGCTGTAGGAGCAAAAGTTTCCTCATAATCAATGCCTTCTTGCTCCGCAAAACCTTTTGTGACAAGTCGTGCTTTATACTTTTCAAATTCTTCCTTCTGATTATACTTAATTCTGTAAACCCATTTGCATCCTATGGGTTTAATATTTGATGGACAATCAACAAGTTTCCAAGTGTTGTTATCAATTACTACTTGATATTCTTCAACCATAGCCTATTGCCACTCTTTATGTTTTACTGCTTCTTTGTATGTGGAAGGTTCAGTAAAATCATGTGCTATCAAGGAAAAATTGCCTTCACTTCTATGTGCCCTTCTGGTGCCTACTTTATTCTGTTCATTGGGCTTTACATCTTTCAAAAGTTGAACTACCCATTTTGGAAGTTCGTGCTCACTTGTTTGCGCTTTTGTAAAGTCTCCATCATTGTAAAGAGGATTAATATAAACTAATGTTCGTCGTTCTGGTGAAGAGTCTAGAGAATCATTGTCAGAAGAACTATTGTTGCTTGGAGATGAGGATGAACTGCTAGAAGACCCAAATGATGTTGTTGATGTAGATGGACTGGATGACTCATCTTCAGAGGAAGGAAAATCAAGTTCATACCAATTTGGTGAGGTTGGTTGACTTTGCATTTTTCCATTTCGTTTACTTCCCTTAGTTTCTAACTTTTGAAGAAGATTTTCAATTTATTCAACACTCTTACTCTCAGTTTCATCAAAAATGACATCCCTACTCATAATGAATTTTCCATTGGTCAAAAGACAATACCCTTTCTTCTCATCAGAATAGTCAATCATTGTGCATTTTAAACCTCTTGAGTCAAGCTTAGTTCAATTTTATTTTAGAATTAAGGCATAACATACTGATCTAAAAACTATAAGATGTTTAACTCAAGGTTTGAAACCAAACCAAGATTCATAAGGTGTGATTTCATCCAAAGAAGCAGTTGGAGATCTGATCCTTAAGTAGACAGTTGTATGTATTCCTTCTGCCCAATATGTTGGACTTAACCTCTTGAAAGTTAACATGGATCTCTCCATTCCTAACAAGGTGTGATTCATTCTTTCGACTACTCCATTTGGTTGTGGAGTGTAAACATTAGTATGATGTCATCTTATGTCAGTTTCACTGCAATAAGTTTTGAATTCATTTGAAGTGAATTCTCCCCCATTATCCATCCTGAGATTACCTATCTTTTCTTTGGCGAAAAATTTTAAACTTATCAAATGCTTCTAACTTGTTCTTCAAGAACCCATGTCATTCTACTGAAATCATTAATGAATAGTAAGAAATATTTGCAACCACCAAATGGAGTTTGTAGTGGTCCACAAACATCACTGTGAACTAGTTGTAGCCACTTGTTTGCATGCCATGAACTTGTTGGAAAACTTTCTCGACTTTGTTAGCCATAAATGCAAGGTTCACATTTTTCATTTTCCCTTTTGAAAGTGGGAAGTACTTTAACCATTCCTTGTTTCTGAAATTGAGAAAGACTCCCAAAATTTAAATGTCCATATCTTACATGCCATAGTCTTACAGGTGAAATACCTGTACTCACTACCCCTGCAAAATCAAAATGCCTTGGAATAACTGTCCCTTTCATCCGTAAGGGTTTTCCATCTTCATATCCTGTCAAGACAGTTTTCAAGTTCTGTTTTACTGAATTAATCTTGAATAAACCATCTTCCATAATCACCTGATGTCCTACTTGTTGAATGGTGACTAAAGAGAGAAAAATTTTCATAATACTTGGTACATACCATACATTGGAAATCATTTTCTCTCTAATGCCAGGGAGAAAATCTTTAACTGCCCCTTTTCCATAAGGAGTATGTTTTGTATCATCAACAAGAAAAATGGAATTAAGTTGGCAATCTTGAAAATTCCAAAAAAAATCACGTCGACAAGTCATGTGCTGAGTTGCCCCTGAATCCAAGATCCATGCATGTTCATAGTCACTTCTAAGATGGGATGAAAGTTGTGATGTTGGCGAGGAAGTAAAAGCATATTCTGAGTTATCATCATCTTGATCATTTGCAAATTACGCTGAGTGCTGCTGAGACTTGGGAATTTTATTAAGAGATGTTCAATAATCTTCAGCATAATGGCCAACTTTATTACATCTTCGACACGCAATTTGACTTAAGTCTCTTCCTCTTCCTAAAGATTGTCCTCTGACTCTATTTT
Organism: Pinus taeda; assembly: GCA_000404065.3. Lineage (NCBI taxonomy): Eukaryota > Viridiplantae > Streptophyta > Pinopsida > Pinales > Pinaceae > Pinus > Pinus taeda. The sequence goes on from APFE030787405.1 coordinate 60,199, forward strand.
GATTTCTATGTTGAGATTGTCCTCTACCTTGATTATTATTTCCTTGTCCTTGAAAATTTCCTCTTCCTTGGTTGTTTCCTCTACCTTGAAAATTATTCCTTCTTGCACTGTTGCCTCTGTTAAATTTGTTTCCTCTGCTATGGCTTCGACCTCTACTTTGTACATTATATGTTGCTTGATTCTGATTTCCTTTGCCTCTACCTCAAGAACTATCTGTTGATGATTTACGAGTGCTGGCCTCTGTGAAAAAAACATCTTCACCAACTTTCTTCTTATTCGTAAAGGTTTTATCATGTTGAGTCAACATTTCACAAAGTTCATCAAACTTTAGTTTCTCTAATTTCCCAATTAATTGTAGAGTCTCCAAAAAATGCGTGTAGGAAGAAGGAAGTCCAGCAATTAAAATTGTGACCATAAAGCTATCATCAATTGCTAGAAAACCAACATTAATGATTTCCTGCCTAATATTCTTAAGTCTTGAGATACCTTAAAGTACATCACCTCCTTCATTCAATTTTTGTTGTAACAATCTTAATTGTAGATCAACTTTCTTTGCTTCAGGCTGAGTATCAAAGAGGTCTTTAAAAGTTTTTAAAGCAGACCATGCATCTGTAGCATTTTCTATATGGACATACATTTCCTCATTCACAGAATATTTAATAAGAGCTAAGGCTTTGGCATTCTTAACTTCCCATTTTGCTAGTGCAACTGTATCTGTGAGTTTATTCGGCTTAATATCTCCATCACATATACCCTGCCATAATTCATTGTAAATGAGAGTGCTTTCGATGAGACGGTGCCATGTTTTATAAGATTTTTTGCCTTCAATTTTGTTGGAATCAAAAAACAAATTAATCAACTTATACATTGTAGCGTTGAAGCTTCGCACCAAGAATCTGAACAAAAATGTCAAGATGATCAACACAACATGCAACACACCATGGAAAAAACATGATCTATCGGGCTTGGCCTTGACCCTCGTATAGTCGTTGAAGAAGGAGAATAATGACTGAGCTTTGCACTTGGCTCTAGTCAATTTCTCAATATTTACAAGGTAAATTTCAAAATTTGTCTTTTACAATGATGCTCTTGCAAAACTTGGTAAAAAAAACTCCCCCCCCAAAGTAAAATTACTTTGAGTTACAATGTCACGCTTATCCCACCAAATAAAAAAATTACAAACAAAATCTCCTTATTACTCCAAAAATTTACAAATCACCTTATTACTCCACAAACAATAAATTCAAAAAACTAACCATATCTCTTCAAAATACAATTTTTTTTTTTTTTTTTTTTTTTTTTTTTTTTTTT
>APFE030787405.1:61529-82302 GCA_000404065.3 Pinus taeda
TCACTCTCATCATAAATTAAAAACTACCATGCTTCATTACAAACCATGAGAATTTTCACTCTTTTTTTTTTTGTAATTTGTAAACTAATGCGTTGAAAATTTAATGAACCAACGAAAAAATAAATAAATGATGATCTTAGGGTGGAGTATTTGACTAGAAGTTCAAAGAATGATTTCTTTTCCACCACAAAGGAAATTGATGTCATGAAGGCTTCGTTTCAGGCTACCATTTAAATTATTGCCTGCCATTTATACTTTCTCAGACTTGTTTAATGGATCACTTTTTGCTAAAATGTAATGGACCACATCTCCTGTAATTTCATGTATAAATATGGTAGGAATTTGTTGCTTTTGCTTTTATGTACCGAATAATTTGAAACGTTCTGGAAAATTTTGCAAATAAATCCGAAGTTTACCTTGCCAAAGCAGATAAAACATGTAAAGATTTCACTTCTAGTTTCAAAAGATTCTATTCGTCATGGGTTTCGGGGACATTCTGCCAAAACTCCTTTGTCAATCTGACAATTTTGACTGTAGAATTTAAAAAACTGCTCCGCTTGTCAATTTGTGAACTTGACAATGCATGAAAATGTTTTCTCCTTTTTATGTTTGATGCCAACAACGCAATATTTTTTCCCGATCATAGTGCTGAGATGAGTTCGCCAACAACCATCGCTGAATTGGGAAGTGTTCTAGAAAAAGCTGTAGAGATTTCGAATTTGCAAAGGGACACAATAGTTATTGAATCATGTTCTCCTCCTTGCAGTCGACGAACAGGTATTTAAGCATTGCAACAGATTTTTATGACCCAAGAATACTTGGATCTGATGATGCCGATGTACTATGGTTTTGGAATCCATTCCAATTGTTTGATGAAAAATCTGATTTTGAGATTGCCTGAGATCAATACATGGGCGATCCACACAATCTATCCAGTGATGCCAACAGAGGTTTCAACTTCACTTGATCCGGCAATAAAAGTATTAAGATTTATGAAAGCAAAATGAAAAAACCCCACAATTCACAATTACTTGTGTGGTAGATTGTGTTCAAACAGCAAACTTAAGAAACCAATGAGGAATAAATACTCATGTAGCAGAAATTTTTACAATTGATTTTCAGATTTAAAACAATCTAAAATCACTAAAATAATAAAATTTCTTTTCATTTGAACATAAAACTTGATAAATTCATGCCAATCATTTGCTGATCAATTCAAGGGAGTTTTCCAAAAACTTGTAGAGCTAGAATCTCCTCCTCACATCCATTGCAACATGACTGGACCTCTGATACCACAATAATGGCAGAAGTGTCCTTAGACACGTAATTTTATTAATTAGAAAAAATAATTACATAATTTGATTTCGCAAGAGTTTACACCTGAACATCCAAATACTCTTGCAATGAGCTATTTATAAGCTCCATGTCCTAACTACCTCTAATTATGGATCACTTATTAAACAACAAGTGTCCATTTACAATAAATGCTATTCAAACAAACTAGCTAACAAATCTCCTAAAATAGAGCCTAGGATATGACACATTTGGAGTGTCATATCTAGTTACAACAATATACTAATTCTAAATAACTAAACATTCTAGAATAATAATTATTAATTTAATATCTTAAATTAATAATTATTTTATTCTAATTTTATAACCTATGATAAGATAGTATTTTTGGATCATCTAAAAATATCTTGTTAACATCTCTCTACTTCCTCTCCATCCTTCCTATTATTGTAGATAAAAGGACCAAGTTGGTTCTTGATTTTAAACTCTATTTTCTTCCTGGTTGAGAGAAAATTAAAATCATTTGAATTTATGATATGCGTGATATATTCTAGTGCAAATATCCTCTTGGAGAGATATTTTGGCACCTTATATGGAGTGAGTTGACATCCATATACCCTAATTTCGGTGTGGTTCTAGAATAAATACTAGTCTCCTATTCTGATTTGTTTTAACAACTCTAAAACTTTCTTTATTTCATCACTGACCTGAATTAATTGCTACTACTTAGCATGTTAACCTCTGGGTGAAGAAATGAATCAATGAACTCCTTGTAGCTGAAAATAGTGGAATATTTTTGGATTAAGGATGTCCAAAAGATAAGAGATCTAGGATGGCCCTTAGTATCTAGTTTTTGGATGTTAACTGTAAAGATTTATGGCTGGAAGTATAGAACAATATGGAATAATACTAAAGAGTATTTGAGTACTCTTTCATCTAGCAATATGATCAATTGATAATAGATTTTGTCTCCTAGGAATTGGGCAAAATTGAAAACTGTAGCTGGAGGCTTGCCAGGGAAAAAATGCAAAGGAAACCAAGTATAGGTAATTTAGATGTTCATCAGTGGTATATCATAGAATACAGGATAGCATGGTTACAATATGTCTAGCCCTCTCAGAGCAAATCATGGAAGAATATGGAGGCTTGCCTACAAGAATTTGGACCTTTTCTAAGAGGAAAGTCTGGAAATTTGGGATCTCTTCGAAAGGTCTAGATTTAAGTACAAATCAAGTAGGTTTTGAAAAGAAAATCGGGTTTCATTAGGCTTTGTATGGTTATGAAACATTTCATGTATTGATCCTACAGTGATTGTTAATAAAATTTGTTGGTTAGGACAAACTATGGCTCTTTGACTTGGGATATAGCAGAGTTGGTATAGGCGGATGATTTAAGGGAACTGGTATACTTGTGGGAAGATGTATTTGTGTAAATTTGACTCCCATAGCTGAATATCAGCATTCTGGTTAACGCATTTGTCTTTGCTCCAGCAGCGGATTTTTAACAGATTGTTAGTGGAGGCTGTGTCTTTGATCTGGAAATATCTATCTGCCAATGGGAGGTGGCCAACATCTAGGTGAGGTGTTTGCATGGTTTTTGTATCCAGAATGCTTTGGGAAGCCATAGATTTGTTTAGTTTATTCAATTTATCACTATCTAGTTTAAAAAGTATGCTTAGGACCTCTGAATAGTGTGAAAATATTAACACGGTTTACAAAAAGGTTTTTTGGATGCACAATGTCTTTCTTTAGGTTGGCAAGGCTTTTAATTGGTTTAATTCATTAACCTATTAAAATTGTTGTGCAAAGATTTAAGTACAGGCCTTCGGCACTTTTGAAATACCTGGAAAATGAAGCTTTGGTATGCAGAAGGGTTCTGTGGGAGCAACAAAGGCTTTCTGAGGCTTTAATGGTCTTGATGGTGCTTCAAATTGGATTCAGTGGTATCTTCTAGTAGTAGAGTTTGAATTGTGATGGTAAAATGGCTCAAAGTAGTTCAAGAGATCTTCTAGCACTTCGAAATAGGTCGGAAGAGGCTCATTGCAATAGAAAAGTAGTGGAAAGATTGGAAAGGGCGACTTTTTGCTTTTTAACCAACAATGGTTAATCTTTGGGTGCAGGGTTAAGTTTGAATAGCAGGCAGCTTCATTTGATGCGAGGAGGCAGTATTATGTTTTATCGCACCGCTTTTGAGTGGTAGGGTGGTATTTTTTTATAGGAAGTGATATAATGTGGGGCTACCATGTAGCAAGAAGATGATCAGGGAAAACTTCTAATCTCGCATGTTTTTGGGATATAAAAGATCAGACTTTGAAGCGCGCGATATGGGATATGGGCCATTGGATATGGAGGTGGCTGATCAGAGGGTCATCGCATGGCGGAGTTGTGAGGGATGAGTCTGGGATTTGATTGGTGGTGGCCAGGGATAAGTGATGTGGTGGGTATTAAATTTATACAAAGGTTTTGTGAGGGCCATGGAGTTATAAAGTGGGGGGCTTGAATTTAATTAAAATAAATCTTCAATTAAACTTTATCAAGAAGATTTAGTAAAGGCGAAGGGGATTTTGAAATGAATAAGGGTTTTTAGGACTGGAAAAATATAAGGGAATCAAAAGTAATGAAGGAGTAATAAAGGGAAATTAATAAATTAGACATGTAATAGGTTTAGTGAAATGAGGGGAAATTAGTGAATGAGCTTTAGTATTCAGGCCTAAAATTGTATAGCACTTTTAGGGTAAATACCCAAAGTAATATACAACTTTTGTGAATGTCCTCTTTCTTTGAAAATTCCTCCTGCACATGAAACATCAGATTAATCATGATGAAGGTGCATCTGAGCTAGCAACCTTATGCATACCGAAACCTCTTTTACTTACCCTTTATTTACCCTAGGATTTTTTCTTCATTTATTGGGTGCATTTGAGCTTGTTGGCCCTTTATTTCTTTTCTTTTGTAAGAAAACTATATAATTCTAACCTTATGACTTTCCAATGGATCAGATTAAACTGTGGAGCTCATTATTATTCTCTACCTAACCATTGATCTACCAAGATTAAACAGTTTGGATAGATCTTTATTCTCTATCTATCAGCATGAAATTTAAAACATGAATGAATCAAGATTAAAATTTTTGACCATCATGGATTGTGGCATTTTTGACAAGTTGCACACAATCTTATTTTGTAAAGCAAAGTAAAAAGTAGTGGCATTTGAATTTGCATCACTTTCAGAATTTATTTTTTATCTCTTTTTGGTGGGGTTCATATTTTATTTTCTTTTTGTATCCTTTTATTTCAGTGCTTTGATTTTTCTTTTAGGACTTACCCTCCTTACATTTTTTATTTTTAATATGGGAAAACATTTTGCAGAAAGCAAAAGTATGTACAATATTACAAGACTAATCATGGTCAATTCAAAATTATGAATCCTATTATTATAGGACCCTAACAGTAGCTCCACATGGGGATGGAATTTCCTGGTGGAATGTCAAGAACTTTAGGATCAGTAGCCTTTGAAACTTTGACTGTGATTTCCATTGTAACTATTTCTTTTTGATCTACTTTATTCATATCTATGATGCTAAATCTTAGGGCCTTCTCTTCAGGCTTTAACCTCAAAAGGTAATCATCCAATCGAATCTAAACATTGTAATGTTATGTACAATGAGCAAATTAAACAAATGAACTAATGTTAATCTAGGAAAAGGTAATGCTTCAACATTCTACCATTCACTGGTCCACCTAGAGATCTGTTCCATCTAACTACTTCAAGAAAAATGCTTTGTTACCTTTGTAACCATAAATGATGTAAGGGCCTTGCCATAAGAAATCAAATTTACCATGTTTACCCTTTTCTTCTCTTCTAGAATCCCCTTTGAGTACTTTGTCACCTATGTAAAAATCATAAAATTTGGTTTTCTTATCAAAAATCTTTTTGATTTTATCTTGGATCACTTGGGATCTGTCATCGACTTCTTCCTTGATTCGCTACAGATGTATTGTATTATTTATCCTCCTTTGGATATCATTGAATTCTACCTGTAGTTCTTGTATCATATTCATTACTGGTACTCCTAAAGATGATGAAAAAACAACATCCATTCCATATACTAGCTGATAAGGAGATGTACCAATGGAATTTTTTGTAGTTAGTCTGTCTGCCCATAAGGCATTAACCAACTTTTTGCTCTAGGTCTTCCTATTGTCTTCTAATAGCTTCTTGATGATATTAACCAGGATTCTGTGCGAGGATTCTGTAAGTCCATTATCTTGAGGGTAATAGGTTGTGGAATGGCCAAGGGTAGTGTGGTATCAGTTACAAAAGCCTACCATTTTCTTGGATTTGAAAGAAGCAACGTTGTCAGTGATGAGATTTTGTGAGCATCCAGATCTACAAAGGATGTGGTTTTTAAGGAATGAAATGATGACAGAATCTATGGCTTCTCTAGAAGGGATGGCTTCTATCCATTTACTAAAGTAATCAGTGGTTGTCAACATCCATTTATGTTCGACTGAGGAGGATGGGTGAATTTCAACAATGAAGTCTAGACCCCATTGTTGAAAAGGCATTTCTATGGAGATGGGTTTGAGGGGTAAAGGCAATAGTTTTTTCTTTCCTTCAAATATCTAGCATTTGTGACAGGAGATCACATATTTTTTGGCATCTGCAAAAAGGGTGGGCCATTAAAAACCTGCCCTTAAAATCTTATCAGTAGTTGTTTTCCAGTATAGGTTTCCCCCACAATCCCCTGGATGAAATTCCTACATGACATTGTCAGCTTCATATTTTAATAAACAATTTAACAAAATGTCACCATTATCTTTCCAAAATAAATCATTCTCTAAGATACAATATTTCATTGATTTCATCTTTAAGAATCTTTTGGTTCTAGATAAACCATGAGGAGCTTGTAAGTTGAGTAAAATGAAAATAATGTCTGCATACAATGGTCAATCTATGAAAGCTTCGCTGATTTGTGGAGTCACCATCTCTTCCCGATCATCTATAGTAGCAATGGAATTTATGTCTAAGGCTCGACAGTTCAATTCAGCCATGTGTTTGGCTAAACCTTGGCCTTTAATCAACCTTGTATGCTTGATCTCAATGCCATATTCTAATATGGTGGCATTCCATTTGCCTCTTTTCCCATCCGACCAATTGTGAGTTAGAATGTCCTTTAAAACTGAGTTTGGAACATATGATACTATGTGAGAGTATATAACATATACTCTGAAATCCTTTATGGCTTTTACTAAAAGCAAGAACTTATTTTTCATTATATTATACTTTAGTGTAGCATCTATCAAGGCTTTACTTAATAAGGCGATGGGTTGTCCATAACCCTCATCATTTTTTTCCAAGAATACTATTACAACAGTATGTTCTGAAGCAAATGAAAAAACTATGAAGTCTTTGTTGAAATTAGGCCTTATGTGGACAACTGTTTTAGTAAGGGCTTCTTTGATTGCCTTAAAAGACTGCTTAGCCTCTACTGTCCACTTAAGTGTTGAATCCTTTTTTAACATGTTATTCAAATATCTAATTAGTTCTGATAAATTAGAAATGAATATTCTAAGAAAATTTATTTTACCCAAGAATGATTGCAATTCTTTAACGTTCCTAGGATGACTGATGTTTAGGATTGCTTCTATTCTAGCTAGATCAATTCTAATGCCCTCTTTTGAGATTATGTGTCCTAAGAGTTTACCTTCTTCTAGTCCAAAGAGCGTCTATCTAGGATTTAAGGATATGGCAAATTTTTTGCATTTTTTGAATACTCTTCCTAGGTGATCTAGATGTTCATTATCTGATTTGGAAAAAACTGTGATATCATCTTGGTAAACAACTAAAAAGTCATGGATTTATTTTTCAAAAGCTATGTCCATTTTTCTTTGGAATGTTGCTTCAACATTCATCAATCCAAATGGCATCTTCTAATACATGAAAGTTCTGCAGGGAGTGGTGAATGTAGTCTTTGCTTGATCTTCGGGTTGGATTAGGATTTGCTTGTATCCAGAGAGTCCATCAAGTAATGATATTCTGGATGACCCTACTACCCTCTAGAGAATGTGGTCCATTTTATGGAGGGGATAGTTATCCTTAGGTGATACTTTGTTCAACTTTCGGAAATCAACACAAAGTCTAATTTCTCCTGTTTTCTTTCTAGTGGTGACTAAATTAAAGACCCAATATAAATATCTAATTGGTGCTATGATTTGTGCCTAATACATCCTTTTTACTTATTTTTCTATCAATGGCATAAGAACTTGATTAATCCTCCTAAGCTTTAGTTTAAAGGGTTTCCGATCTTCTTTGATGGGTATTTTATGTTGAATAATTCTAGTGTAATAAGATTTGAGGTCTTCATAACTCCATGAAAAGACATCTTGAAATTGTTTAAACAGGCTTATGTATTTCAACTTTTTAGCTAGAGGTAATGCTTTGGATAATTTAATAATCGTAGGTTTTTCTTATGTTCTTATATTACATTCTTCTATGTCTAATCTTAAAGGCTACATTTTTTATTTCCTAGCTACAACATTTGAATCAAGCAAATCTTCTAATGGGGCTAATCACTTAGGAAAAAAGTTATTTTTAAGGTTTAAATTCTCAAAATCATCTTTGACTATTTCTTCTATTGCTACTTTTTCTAAGTTATCTATTTCTACGTCAGTGCATTTAGTGGGCTTATTTACATATACAACATTCATATCTATCTCATGATTTATGATATCATCTATTGTACAATCAGTATCTATGTTACAGTTTTGGAACTCTCCCTGAGCATTCATAAAATCATAGATTTGAGAATCTTGCAAAAAGTTCTGCCAATATTTCATATTATCAGGTATAACAAGCCTGTGTCTTACCTCTGCAATGTACTGGTGATTGGGCTGAAAAGGTAATATGCAGGTGCTAGCAAAAGAAGCCAAACTGCAAACTTGCATGTTTTATTTCCTAGGAATAACATCAAAATCAATTTCAAGAAGTTCTTTAATCAAATCTAGAACAATTTCTCTATATTGGCTCAGTCTAGGATTATTCACAGAATACTCTCCTTTAATTTGTTTTATGATCAATTTCGAGTCTCCCATGGTAGAAACTCTCTTGGCTCCAATGTTTCTTACAATTTGCAATCCTAAGATTAAAGCTTCATACTTTGTCATGTTGTTAGTGAATTTTAAGTTTAATCTAAAGGCGTGACCTTCAGAATGATTATTTTCCATGTTATGAATCCAAACTCCTGCACCTGCTCCTAATCTATTGACTAAACCACTAGAATCTAGGTGCCACCTAGATTCATGAAATATATTATCACTGCCATGTTCTTTATTTTTTTCTTCTAAAGTTGCGATTTCACCTTTTCCATTGTTTGAATTATACAAGATAAATGAATCCAGATCAGAATGCATGGAATAAATAGGGTAATTATGTGGTCTTTCTGAACTACATTCCATATATTTCATCAAGGTTTATCTGTAAAGCTTTCTTTGCTGTCCAAATATAGAAATGGTATCATATGACATGTCTAATTGTAGAGACCCTTGTAATTTTGCTCCCCATGAGCGAGATAACAACATACCATATTTAGGTGGAATATCATCAACAACTACTATGTCCATACCAATACTTTTTGGTGGGCATTGAACTAGAGTTACATACAGATATTTTATCAAGTCTAGGCATTTGAATTGACTAGAATCAAAGGAAAACATGTTCTTGTAGGGTCTAGTGATGTCTACTTTTAATATTTCCATGTCTTCTTTAAGCATTAAGTTATGAGATGCTCCTAAATCTAGAATAACATTATGCAATATTTTATCATGAACATTTAAGCTAATGTAGAATGGAGGAATACCCCCTTGTTCATGTTTTCAATTAACTCCTAGACCAAATAATAACTCAGGTTGATCATCATTAAAGTTTACAACATCTTAGCCTTCACCTATGTCAAGCTTTTCAGTAATTTGTGCTTCGTATGATTCATTTTTCACCAGCTTCATTAAATGGAATGGTATTTTCAATTTGGCTATCTCAATTTCGATATTGAATGGCATTTGAGTTTTTCCTAGTTGAATGATATCACTTTTAGCAATTTTGGTTTGTGTGTTTTTATCTACTCTACCAACACTTGGTAATTCAATTTGTGTATGAACAGTTTTTATTTCAATTTTCTTGTTTGCAATAGTTTGAGTAATAGTTGAACTTTGAGTTTCAGTTGAAGTTATGTCTACAATTTTTAAGCTAGAAGCCTCCTGAGTTCCTCTAGGTAGAATTTTATAACTTTGGTCAGAGGAGCTTCTGCTATTTTCTTAGTTTGGGTTTGGACTGACTTCTTAGTAGGAACTTCTATGTTCGTTTTGCTTCTAAGGCTATATTGTTTGTGGACTTCATAGATAGCAGATTCATAGACTTGTTTGTAGCCAAAGGACTCTCCAAATTCCAATTGTAATTGCTGTAACATGTGCAATTCCTGTTCTTGCTGAGTAAGAAAAATGGAATCCTCATTGTTTACTCCCATCAAGTTTATGTGAGTGTCCTGGTCCTCTTTAAGCTGTTGTGAAGCTTCACCATAATTTACATAGAAAGGTGGACAAATTTGTTGATCAGGTGAACCTTATTTTGATTTTCCAGTATTAGGATTTTTCCTAAAGTTACGGTTTTTGATTTGAGGTCCTTGTTGATTTTCCCGCTGAGGTTTTCTTTCCATATTCTCTAATCTATCCATTAAATTTTCTAAACTTTTAGCCAAAGTATATATCTTAACATCTGAAGTGGATGGTTCTTCCTTAATGGTAACTCTCCTCTAATTCCTCATTCTAGCTCTTTTTAGCGAACAAGTTAGCTTCTACACTAACTGCATCACTCTACATGTGTTCTAAAGTTGGAGGGTTTCGTTCTCTCAATTGGTAAGACATATCAGTGTCAAAACAATCAGGAAATTTAATTAGTGCCAAGTTTGATGGAGGTTTGATATTTGCAGGGATTGCATTATAAATATTGTTAAACCTAGTACAATAGTCATGAACAAATTCATTAGGAGCTCTTCTAATGTTCTCATATTCAGACAATATTTGTAAATGATTTTTCTTTCTCTCCCATCTATTGATAAACAATCTATGGAAAATAGTTAAATCAACAATATGACCAACAGGTAGAGATTTAAACCATTTCTTGACATCTCCTGCTAGTGTTTGTGCAAATAATCTCATATGTACATCTTCTTCATCACGTTCATGTAATTCAAGGTAATCATTCATTTTATTTACATGCTTCTATGCAGTATATTGACCAATACCATCAAACTGAAAGATTTTAATATGGTAGTCTTGGGACATGGCATGTACTTGAGCTAGTAATGTTAAAGGACCATATCTGGTAGCCATGGCTAAGAATCTAGCTTGGTTAGGAGTTAAAGTGGTAGTGCTTGAAGATGAACTTGAAGGGCTTACAGATGAGCTTGAAGTGCTAGAAAATGTAGAAGAAGTGCTAGAAGATGAACTTGAAGTATTTGGGTATGGAAATAAAACTCTTGGCTGAAGAGAAAGCTTTGGGGTGAATGATTCTATGGAATGAAGTGTAGCGGAAATAATAGATGAGGTGGTAGTAAATAAATTTGAATTTACAGACTCTGAAGGAATGGTAGAAGGCTTAGGAGTAGCAGCAATTAGGGTAGCTAATTCAACTGACTTTTGAAAATAGGCTTCATCTATGTGTCTTATCAAATTTTAGGTTAAAGCATCAAGTTTGTCAAAAGTGTCTAGAACATGTAGATCTAAATCAAGATGTATAGTATTCTTCTTTGATTCAATAAATTGAATAAAAGTAGGGTCTATTACAGTATTATAGAGTGAAGTTTCAGATTTGGTATGAAACAATGAATGAAAAAATGATAAATCAAATTGAAGATCCTTTAAGTTTGATAACTACTTAAGAAGTGAGTTTTCTTTTATTAGTTCACTAACACTTTCTTGAATTTCTATTTTATTGTTTTTTCGTAATATTTTGTTTGGAATATCAACAATTATAGCAGGGTTTGGATCTAGATGTGCCCTGGTAAAGTATGTTCTTTTGGAACCTAGAATTTTAATTATTTAATTTTTTAATGAAACTTTGACAACCCTAAAATGGCCTTAAGGTGAAAAGATGAAATTGAGGATTTCCTTTAAGGTTTATCAAATTGAGGACTAAGTGCCTAGTATGGTCGCCGCTATGCTATCACTCTAAAATTTCCATAGGGTTGTCATGTTGTGTTTAAAGAAATAATAAAGGTAACCACAAACGTACTTTTGAGATTAGGATCTAGCCTTCCTAATGTTCAGAGAGGGCTCTCTCTTAATAATTTAACTTTGTTGAATTAATTGATTGTAGACTAGTTATTTAAGCTTGATTGGGTTTTGATTTGATTTGGTGGTCGAATCACTAGTTTCGATGGATAGATAAATGTCTTTTCACCATTGGGCTATGGAGTCCAAATGTTGAAAAAACAGGACTGAATCAAGTTCTAAAGGAAGTGTCCATAGGGCAAGGTAGCTGAGCAAATTCAGATCTTTTAGGATGAAGGGTGAAGTGCTTTTCAATCGAGATCAAGGAGAATTTAAGGATTCCTCAAAATCGATAATGAGGGAAATGAAAGAGGTCAACTGAAACTAAGGAGCAATGGAGAATTCCCTACTCTAGATATTAGAAGAGAACATCAAAATGAATAATAGTTCAGAACAAAGTGTAATTAAACATATTCTGCAATAATATTCCTGTTATAACATTTAAATTTGGAAAAAATACAATTTTATGAAATACTTAAGTAAATAACAATTTGAGTGATTGAAAGATACTTCACTGAAGTTTCCCAACACATGAATCCTATAATGCAATGCCTTTATTACTTGTCCAGTCTATTGACTTAGAAATGTTACAATAAACCCTTAGGTTTCAGATCAATACAACCATAGAAAGGTTCAATAATCCACACTCTATACTTCGACTTGTGAAGTATTTATACAAAAACTATTACAAAATATCCTAAAACTTATTTAGGAATTATTCAAGGAAAATTAAATATCTTCATGCAAGAAGATAGAGACAACTATCTAACTAATGCAAGTTGTCCCTATTTATTTGGCTTTGTCGTTTGTTGTTTTGATCTTTTGCTACTTTCTCTCTTTTGTTGTTGCTCTACGTTGGTTGTCCGTTTACTTTGCCTTTGACTTTTAATCTCTATCTTCCATCTGATACTCTTTGACTTAGCTAATCTGTTACTCTTTACCATTTTACCTTGACTACTTGCGACTGTTCTGTTTTTGCTATTTTACATTTCATTTCTACAATAAATCATTTAAATTTTTCCAAGTTTGTGCATCTAGTAGTTTGATCTTTACCATTCTTATGAAGATTTCATCAGCCCCTGTGTATTTGGAAAATGTAGGTTTTTTGAGAAAGAGATATTTTACCTCATGCACGACGTAAAAGAGATTCTCAAAACCCTGATATAGCACTTTCCCTGTTGGAATCCCTTTCATGGATGAAATGTTTGCCTGTTCCATTGCCACTTCTCTAGTTTTCTTATCATAGTCCTCATGCCTCATCAACCTGTCATTAAAGACCAAAGGATTTGGCAGGCCTTTCTGTCTTAAAATATCAAATTTCACCATAAATTTGGTTATTGACAGCTCCATGTTTTGACACGTATCTTCAAGTTGTACCGTCAAGTTCCTCTTGGTGATTACTTTTTTCACTTCTAGAATTGTTTCAGTCCTGCCACTTACACCAATCTCTTCCAATTCCTGTTTTTTCTTGGAATTAGGAAACTTAATGATTTCATTGGCCTACTTTGGCTTGTTATCAAGTTCTTCTTTAACTTTTTGGATAGCTTTAGTTGCTTCTTTGATTAAATCCTTTTGCTGAAATATGACTTGGATGGATGGCCAAATATCATTAACAGAGTTAATGATATTGGCCAACAACTGCGGCTTTGCTTAGTCAAATGGTTCTTTCAATTTCAACTCTTTCTTTAACTTCTATATTCTCTCAGTCAACCTATTTGACTTCTTTGTTTCATCCTTATGCATGATTTGAACTAGATTCTTTTCATCCTCTAGACTTTTTATTTTCTCTTTAAGTCTATTTATTTCATTTGTTTAGATGGACATAACTTGCGTAGCTTTGACTAATTTACCTGATTCATCACTAGGATGAGCTGCTGTTCTCACTGAATCTATTGCTGATGTGGTGGCTGATGTAGATGTAAGTGTTGTAGCTACTGGAATTGTTGTGGCTACTGAAGCTACTAGAATAGAAGGAACTGTTGTAGTAACTGTGGGAATAGTACTGACAATCACTGCTTCCATTTTGGAGTTTTTCTCTTGTACTAACTTATCCATCTCATTTTCCATTTATGTTAATTGAGTACTTAACTGAAGAATGAGGTTCATCATATCATCTATTTGGTTTTGATTGTCTAGAAGTTCCTTGCTATGTGGATGTTGAGTAGGAGGCAACTTAAGTTGTTTCTTCAATGCAGCAGTGTCTGCATTCTTTTTCTTAATGAGTTCTTCTGCACCTTTGACATTATTTGGATCATATCCCATTTCAATGACCAAATCTTCAAGGGATTTAATTCTATTATCTTTAGACTGTGAGGATGTTTTTTCTAGTTTCAACTGTGCTTTTACATTTTCCAAAGAATTGTGAAGCTTTTAGGCACTCATAGCTTTATCAGTCATTGTTTAGTACAACATTTCTCCTGCTTGTTTATGAAATTATATTTGGTCTAGAGGATGAATATCTTTGGTAGAAATCTCATAATCCGTCTTTTTGTAATCTGCTGCTGACTTAGGATGTTGTACTGTGGGCTGCAAAAAGGTCATTTGCATCTTTCCTGTCTTGTAATCAATTGCAAAAAGAAATATGTTTGGGCCCCGAGGAGTCTTCTTGAAGTACTGTCAATATATTTCAGCTTTTATTTCTTCATTCTTGGCCTTAATGTCCTTGTATATTTCTTTCATGTCTGTTTCCCTGTTCATTGGTTCACTTGATGAAGAAACTTCAACACTATGCTTCTTCTGGATGATCTTAGCACTGGAAGTTGGAGGCTGTTGAGTTTCCTTTGAAACTAGTAGGGGTGGATTTTCTTTAAGCAAAGTGTCTTTATCAATGATCTCAATTGTATCAATTTCTTCTTTCTCATCTATTGGATTCAACTTTGTTCTTTTTATATACATAATTTCAAATTTGTTATCTGTTATCTCTTTGCTTAAGCAAGAACCTTCTTCTCTAGTCCTTTTTACATTTTTGTCATATAGGGCTTGAGTATGTAGAATGGAACTAGTATCTATCTGCTCCTCCATATCCAATAAGGTGTTTTCCAACCACTCTGACTGGCTGGCATATCTTTCAATCTCTGGCCTAGACTCATGTATAAAAGCGCTCAATTTAAATTTGAGTCTCAGTTTGTTTATGACACCCAAAGGGTCATACTACCATTTAAAACTATCGTTGAACTTCATCTCTTGTAAACATATATTTGCTTCCTCTCCAGCCTCCTTATTATTGCAGATAAAAGGACCAAGCTAGTTCTTGACTTTAAACTTTATTTTCTTCCTCGCTGATAGAAAATTAAAATAATTTGAATTTATGATCTGCCTGATATACTCAAGTGAAACTATACTCATGGGGAGATATTTTGGCACCTTATATGGAGTGAGTTGAAATCCATATCACCTAATTTCAGTGTGGTTATGGTATAAATACCGGTCTCGTGTTCTGATTTATTTTGACAACTGTAAAACTTTATTTACTTCATCATCGACCTAGGTTGATTGCTACTGCTTAGCATGTTAACCATTGGGTGAACAAATGAATCAATGAACTCCTTGTAGCTGAAAATAGTGGAATATTTTTGGATCAAGGGTGTCCAAAAGATAACAAATCTAGGATGGCCCTTAGTGTATAGTTTTTGGATGTTAACTGTAAACCTTTCTGAATGGAAAGTATAGAAACATATGGAATAATATTGAAGAGTATTTGAATACTCTTTCATCTATAAATTTGATCAATTGATCATGGATTATGTCTACTAGGAATTGGGAAAGATTGAAGCTTGTAGTTGGAGGCTTGCCCAGGCAAACAATAGAAAGGAAACCAAGTATAGGCTCATCTGCAATTTCATCAATGGTATATCCTAGAATACAGGACAGCATGGTTACAATTTTTCTGACCCTCTCAGAGAAAATGGTGGAAGAATATGGTGGGTTGCCTATAGGAACTTGTACCTTTTCTAGGAGGAATGTCTGCAAAATTTGAGATCTCTTAGGAGGGTCCAGCTTTAAGTACAGATCAAGTAGGTTTTCAATAGGTCTTGAATCGCAATATAATTCTAAAACTGAAGCTTAATTTTTTAAATTACCCACACTTCTTTTGGGAATTTGGTGTTTCGGAAGTGAATATAAAATGTGGTTTTAAAATTTCATTTTCCATTTTTAGGGTTTAGCTACACACATGCACAATGGATATTGAAGATCTATATTATTTCTATTGAAGTTGATCTTCAACTATTTTTGTGATGCAACGTCCCTAGTTTGAAGACTTGTATTTTTCCTTTTGTAATTTCCTTTTTCATTTCTAGGGTTCAGTTATAGACATGCACCATGGCTATTGAGGTTGTATTGTTTCTAGTTTATGCTGATCGTAAACTTTTTTTTTTCTATTCAAGCTCCCTGGTTTGAGGAGCTTGTGTTGTTTCTCCATCTTTCTGTGGGGTTATTTCCTCGACATCATGGCTTGATTGTATGCCATAGAAAACATAAAATAAGATACATTTCAAACTTGATAGGAAAAATATTTCATAGGATTTTTTATATGTTGAGAAATATAGAAGCTGTAGGAAACCATGGCATTAAAGGGACTCCCACACAACGTAAAAAATAAACATCTATTAATTAGACTCCAATTATTCATTGTCTATGGATTAATTGAAAATAGTTATTTATTATTTATATATAGGATGGTTTATTAAATATGAAAATTTCCCAGTTGTATTAGTTCATTAAATTTTTTAACTTTACAACACCTTGGTTCAATCGAGAATTACACCTTGAACTTTACAACACTTTGTTTCCATCAAGAATTATACCTTGATTGTGACAGACATAGAGGGAAACAACAACATTACTCAATCATAGACTTTACTTAATCACAGATAGCATAAGAAATAGCAGAAGAGATAAATTAACAACAAAAATAAATTGACAGTAGAAGAGAAAACAAATAACTGGAAAACTGAAATCGCTTCATATTACACAACAGGCTTCGACCTTGGCTTGGGTTCCTTGGCCAGAGAAATTACAAATTTATAGAGGCTGAAGGAGGATCTAGAATCCTTCATGTGATTTAGATGAAGATCTATAAACTAATGGTGGTGTTGTAGGTTCGGGGCGAGTGTGGCAGTGACTATTGGGATGGCGTAGTGTCAAGGAGTCAGTGCCAACATCACCACAATGTGCATTTGTTTGGCTTCACACTTAACATTCTACCACTTGAAGCCAAAGAAGATTCATGAATCAAGTCACACCGAGTCCTACCATGCATCTAAATAACTCATGTTTATTTCTTGGTAGAATATCAGTGCGCATATTAGCAAGGTTCCTATCTGTTTGGATGTTTTCCAAGGATAACTTTTATTCCTCCAACACATGCCAAATCCAATGGTACCTTAAGTCAATGTGCTTGGTTTTTGAGTGCAATGTTGGGTTTTTTGCCAAGTGAATGGCACTCTGACTATCACAATATAACACATACTTGTCTTGCTTTATTCCTATCTCTCCTAGGAATCCTTGCATCCACCACATCTCTTAACAATATTATGTTGTAGTTATGTACTCAGCTTCTGTTGTAGAAGGAGCTACTATTCTTTGTAGCCTTGACACCCAAGACACTGCTTCACATGCAAATGTAAACAAATAACTTGTAGTGGACTTTCTAGTGTCCATATCTCAAGCCATATATGAATCTGTGAATCCTTCAAGTACAATCTCATTATGACCAAAATATAAACAATAATGACTAGTACACTTGAGATACTTGAAAATCCATTTTACTACTTGCCAATGTTTTTTTCTTAGATTGGCAAGGAACCTGCTCACTACTCTCACTGAATATGCAATGTTTGGTCATGTACCTACCATGGCATACATCAAGCTACCAACTACCGAAGCATAAGGAATCATGCTCATCTCTTCCTTCTGCTTTTCATCACTAGGAGATAATTTAGTACTCAGCTTGAAGTGGGCTGCAAGGGGTGTACCAACTGGCTTGGCATCCTTAATATTAAACCGATCAAACACTTTCTTGATAAATTTTTCTTCTGACAACCACAACCTTTTGTTTTTCCTATCACGCAAAATCCTCATGCCCAATATTTGTTGTGATGGTCCCAAAATCCTTCATTGCAAATTTGTTGCCCAAATCTTTCTTCAACCTACTGATCTTATTCAAATCATTGCCAACAATCAATGTGTCATCCACATATAACAATAATATGATATATTTTCCTTGATCATACCTCTCGATATAAACACAATGGTCAGCTTCCAACCTGTGAAAACCATGTTCCAACATGAATGAATCAAATTTCTTGTACCATTGTCGAGGTGCCTATTTCAACCCATAGGGACTCTTCTTCAACCTACAAACAAGGTCTTCTTTTCCTTTTACTATGAAGCCTTCTGGTTGCTCCATATAAATTTCTTCCTCCAATTCACCATGAAGGAATACAGTTTTTACATCTAGTTGTTCACATTCTAAGTCTAAAGTAGCAACAAGACCAAGAATGACTCTAATGGTTAACATTTTAACAATAGGTCATAAAATTTCAGTGAAGTCAATACCTTCTTTTTGGGCAAATCCTTTCACCAACAACCTTGCTTTATACCTCTCCTTCTTTTCGTCACCTTCATGCTTAATCCTATAAACCCATTTGTTTCGTAGAGCCTTTCTACCTTTTGAGAGGTTTACCAACTGCCAAGTTTTATCTTCCAAAAAAGAGTTCATTTCTTCTTCCATTGCTTTCTTTCATTGTTTATTGTGCTCGACTTTACAAGCTTCTTGAAAACAATTAGGCTCACCTTCATTAGTCAACAAAATATAGTTTGAAGGAGGATACCTTTGTGAAAGCTTATGAGGCCTAGAAGATCTGCGAACCAATTGTGGTGGTGCATTATCAAGTTGAATCTCCTATAAAGGTTCCTACAAGATCCACTCTTCTTGGTGTTCATCATTATCCACTTGTTGTTCTTCCTACTCCTAAATTTTCTCTTCAGTTTATTGCATTGGTGGGATGTTTTCCTATTGCTATTCAAACCTCTCAATAATTTTCTTGATCTCCAGCTCACCTACATCCCTCTTAAAAATTTCTAACTCATTAAGTATAACATCCCTGCTTCTAATAATTTTATGTTTGACTAGATCCCATATACGATAGCGAAATTCTTCATCCGCATTTCCCAAAAAAATGCATTTCATAGATTTATCATCTAGCATAGTTCTATTTTCTTTGGGAATATGTACAAATGTGTCATATCCAAAGATTTTCAAGTGATAATAATTCAAGTTCTTACCAGTCCAAACATCTTCAGGGATACTACCATGCAAGGCTATAGCTGGAGATTTATTTATGAGGTAGCAAGTAGTCCTAACTGCTTCCGCCCAAAAATTCTTTTCCAAACCAGAATTGGACATCAAACTTCGCACTTTTTCCATAATGGTGTGATTCATCCTTTCTACGAGCACAATTCTGTTGAGGAGCATGAGGCATAATCTTCTTATGCTTTATGCCAAACATGTTACAATATTCCTTAAATGCATTTGAGGAATATTTTCCACCATTATCTGTTCTTAAACACTTCACTTTTACTTTTCATAGTATATGCCCAAACCTTCTTGGATGCATCATCTATAAATGTTACAAAATATGATGCTCCTCCTAATGACTTGATGTTAACAGGCCCAAACACATCTGAGTGTATCAATTCTAACACATTTTTCTTTCTGTCGTTGCCACCTATAAGGAATGAAACCTTTCTTTATCTACCATACATATAATTCTTACAAAGATCAAGTTTGTAGGATTTCAAACCTGACAATAAATTTTTACCAACAAGGATTTTTAAACCTTTCTCACTTATATGACCCAAATTCTTATGCCACAGATCTGCTGAATTGCCTTCTTCTGTGAAAAAAACCAAATATGAGTTTCCTATCAATGCCTTCAATGTGTATAATGTTCCTATCTTGGGTCCTTTGGCCACGACCAATGCTCCTTTGCTAATTTTCTAGCCTCCTTTTCCAAAGCTTGTGGAATAGCCTTCATGATCCAGTTGTCCCATAGAGATCAAACTCATGCACATTTCTGGTACATGTCTGACCTATTTCAACAATATATCTTATCCACCCTTCATCTTGATTTGGACATGTCCCTCTCCAAAAATACTGCAAAATGATTATTCCCCAAATGCAGTTTACCATAATCACCAGGATTATATGTAACAAAACTATCTTTGCATGGGGTTACATGATGATATGCCCCAGAGTCAAGGATCTAATCAAAGCTATTGCTAGATGTATATACACATGCATCCTCTATTGAAACAGTAAAAAACACATCACCATCTGTGGCTACAACAATACTCACACCTTATTTTGTGTTGGATGACTTGTGATTTGTATTCTCGGGTCTCTGATCTTTTGTCTTTTCTTCCAGAATCGACTTTCTTTTTTCATGCGCCCAAGTTTGCCATAATGAAAGCGGATGATCCTACCTCTCCTTGATTTTGAGCGGCCTATCAATCTTGATCACCATTGCCAACCTGATTCCATTCTCCTACTATGATCAGCTAGAGCTAGAGCTTTTCCTCACTGGTTTTTTGCAATTGACTTGCGGCGCAACTCTTTATTCATTAAACTACTGCTAAAAACATCAAACATTAGGGTCCTTACAGTTGCTGAAGTGCTCATGGCTACAATTAAAATTTTCCAACTCTCTGGCATAGAAAACATTAACAAGATGGCTCTAATTTCATCATCTAGAATGATTTTAACAGAGGCAAGCTCATTAGTGTTACTGGGAATAGTGTCCACTTGGAGCTGCTATTCCCCCTAAGACTGGTAGCTATCTTAAAAACAAACAAATAAAGACTACTTTCGCTTTCCTTTATGAAAAATAGATAAGAGTGGAACAAAAGACACCAACCTTAGTCTTGCGATTAGTTCCTGGCTTGATTCCTCTCCTTCCTGATAGATCTTTGCTGCTTCTTCGTCTTCTACCCAGCTTCAAAGAGCACATGTGGAATCAAGGTAGCATAATACTACCAAAGAACAAAGATCTATATTCATAAATAACATAGGACCAGATATGTATTAACCACACAAATGCATATATAATCAAACATACAAGAATGTGGAGGAAAACTTGAATAGCTTTATTAATA
>APFE030787405.1:89714-107940 GCA_000404065.3 Pinus taeda
CACAAAATCTCTCGGTTGAAGGCCATTAATGTAAACCTGTCGCCGAAAGTGAGAAACTTGCCGTTGAGGCATGCAAGCTTCAAAGTACTGAAAGGATTGTTCCTAGGTCGACTTCTTGGATAATGAGCTGATGTCGACAAGAAGTGAACCGTAGTAGGATGGCCTTAATGAATCCCACATCTATGACACAAAATGAAGAAAATGATTTCGAAGGTGAAAACGATTTGATGATACAGGGTTCAGGGTGACGGTCATGAAAGAATGGAGCGTGGATTGTATTGCAGCGGGTGAGACACAAGTGAATTATTTGAGTGACTTCTCTTGAACATATCGGTGACACTGACGATGGATTGGTAGCGTTAACCCCAAAGATGGATGGTGTGACAGACTAATGGTGATATGACCAATGAACGGAACAACCCAACCCGACTCGGATGTGGAGAGAAAGTGTCATGTTCAAGAGCGACTTGCTACCAATAAAGTTTTTTCAAGTTTTCTTCCCAATTTTCCCCAGTCATTGCTGACCAATACCTCTTTATTTTTGTCATGCTTGAGGAGGATAACATATGCTTGTTCTGTAATTCGCCCTTCGGGTGAACCTGTCGCCTCTATTTTAACGAGCCTAGTGACAATGAAAATCGTTCTCATCCATTTGGATAAGTTTGTCGCTATTCGGTTTTAACGAGTTTAAAGACAAAGATAACTCAGTCCTTTTCAATTTTAGAGAGTCTGAAAGGGACAGAAAGGAAACTCCAAAGATTCTTTTTTGTCATATAATTCCTTAAGTCTGAAAAAGCGTAAAATAATACGAAAGGGATGAATGTTTGGTAATTTTAATGAACCAAACAAGACAAGCGCTCAATCGTTTTGTGTAATAATCCCTCAATTCCAAAAAGATTAAAATATAGAAGAGGGATAGCACTTCTGATGACTTTAACGAGCCGGAGAGGCTAATCACTCGACAATCGTTTCATATTTTACGAGTTAGTTGAAAAGAGCTTAAAGGGGACTCATTTTTCAAGGAATGAGTGATGATTTCGGGTAGTAGTTGATTCTAGGTAAGGTTTGGAATTTTCCAATCATGGCAGTGTCACAAGGATGGCTAATAGAATCACTCTTCGCAGATGTTCCTCAAAAGGGTAAACAATCAAATGGAGGTGAATGATCAGCTAAAAAACATAGTGGAGGTGATGATGAGAACACGACCAAGGCTCAAAAGTTGATGATAATGCATTCACAATGGTTATTTACCGGAAAATTGGTTCTTTTTTTAATGAGCTTAAACTCTGGGGGAAACATTTGCTCATTTCTTATGTTTATTTTTAACGAGCTTGAATTCTGCATTAAAACTGCTCATTTTTTATGGGGCTTGCACCTTTTAAAGCTTTGTCCCAGATCCTTTCTTTATGCAAGCTAGGAACGCTCTTCGCTTGCATGCAAAAAGGTTTACATGCCCCCAGGTATAGCGAAAAATTCCCAGGTTACCATATGAAAGCTCTCCATCCGCGTCGTAGACAAAATGCCTTGGCGATGTCTACCGAAATAGACAAAGGTGAGTGGCGCAGTCGCCTCCACTCACATAACTTTGACGAGGGAATCTTATTCTAGTCTAATCCCATTTTCCTAATGGATAGGTGTGCTAGACTAGTCATATATCCTCTACGAAAACCTACTCTATACCCAAGGTTTTCCTGCCGAAACAGACCAGGGTGCATGCCCCCTGGGTTTCAGTCATATTATCCCGAATCACTCGCGTTCATCAGGTGGACGGACTGGAGATCGATGAGACATTCCTTGCATGAAAAGAACATTTAGGGATGGCATTTGACTATTTGCTATGTGTGAACTGGGGAATGACAGTTGGTCTATGAGCTTGACCACTCTGCCTTCATGCGGAAAACACATTACTCTAGAGAGTGAGGAGACAATGGCTCCCACGCAATAAATATAGTCATGCCCAAGGAGTAGATCATAATCTAGGGGTCCTTGGACTACCATCACGTTCATGTGAACAATTTTCCTTCTCAAAGTAATGGGCACATTGGGAAGGATCTCTAACGGTCGACTGGTTCCTTTGTCAAAGCCTGTCAGATTTCTCATTTCAGGAAAGAGCAATGGCGAACCAAGAACTTTCCAAGCAGTTGAGGAAAGGATACTCACAGAAGCCCCTTCATCTTTGATGGTACTAGCCATGACCATTCTGTAAGCTTGTACAATGATTCTGAATGGTACACTAGTTGGTACACGGGGTCTGTCTAGTAGATTCCAATCAAAGGAAATGACTAGTTTGCTTGGAGGTGGGACCGAATAGATGGCTGGATATGACTCTAATAAACTTCCTTCCTGCAGTAAAACAATGGGTAGACTGCCCCCAAGCTCGTCGGAGTCTGTGTTTACGAAAAGAATTTGAACGGTGTCATTCTTTTTCTCGTCATTGACGGTATCATTCAAAGGTGAACCTTCTGAAGGCAAGACTGGGTCAACTGCCACCTTGACGTTTTGACTTTCATCTGGTATGGATTCAGAGGGTTCATTTTCCATGATAGACATTTCGGCCGACCACAATGGTGTGCTAGCCAGATTTTCAACCAGTGGTGGACTCGGTAAGAGTTTCTTATATCTAGGAGGGAGCCGTAGCAGTGAAGTAGGACGGTCATCCAAAACTCTTTTAGCTTCGTCTAGGAAGGGACATCGGTGGATGGCGTGATCGCCTTCACACAATTTACAAGGGAATTTGTGATTCCTTTTCTGTCCAAACATTTCACTTTCACTGGTTGATGGTGTGCTTTCAACATGATCATCAGAGGTTGATGAAACCGGATTGTGCAAATGAGGAGACCAGTCCCTTAAGATCTGAGGGATGCAAGGAAAATCTCGATGATAGTGGTCCCCTTTGCAAATGACACATGGAGATTTAGGTTTAGACAGTGTGCTGTGAGGATTTTCGCTAGACGATGCATGGTTGCCCCCTTTCGCTTTTGGTTCTTTCTTCTTCTTTTCTTTTTTCTCTTTCCACTTCTTCTTCTTCTTAGTTACTGGTCTTTAGATTTACCAACTTCATCAACCGAAGAGGAAGGAGGAGAGGGAGAAACAAACGAAGTAGAAGGTTGGGGGGTACCTCTAGTATCATCTAGTTGCTGACTTGACTGTTCAGGAATTACGGTATTCTAAATCATAGAGGTAGAAAAGAGCCATACGGGCAAACCAATCGTCAACCCTAGAAGTGACAATGTGGCCATATGGGGTGCACCAACATCTCCCCAAGAGGAGAAAGGACTAGGATTTCCTCCAAGGGGAAATACTTTGTTGGTAGACTCAATTTTTCTCAACCTAAAGACCAACGAGGGCTCTTGTGATGTTATTTCGATTAAATAAATTTTAGACACTTGGACACAACTTGTTTTTTCAATTTTTAAGAGTCGAGAAAAAATAAAAGATGACTCTAATAGCCTTCGATTTTTAATGAGCCTAAAGTGACAAGTGCTCAAATGGACATTTTCTTTTAAGGAGTCTGAAAAAAAACGAAAGAGACTTCTCTCGAAATCTAGGGGATTACCAAACCAGTCGCAAAACTACAAAATACTTTTTACGATACAACAGTCAATCTTCTTGAATGATGTGTTCAGTGCATTGCGATCGATAGGGTGGCAGACACGGCTTCCTAAGGATAAAATATATAGCCTATTGTGGTCTCCCAATATATACTCAACGGTACATGAGAGTACAAGTCTGTAGTGGCACTTGTCGTCTCAGAGTAGAGGAATCACCCAACCAACAATGAAAACAAGAGTTACCAGGTTTTACGATGCTGGAATACATCTCTAGCCTAGACTTCTAAATGTTGTGCATTAGGTTCCAAAGTGTTTTTAGATTCATTAAATTTATTTTATAGTTGATCTTGTTTAAAAATTTGCCTTTCAGATTCACCGCGTGATGTGTATACAATTCATAAAATGCAGTCTAAGATAATAAACCACTGTTTAATCTTCTTTTGGCAATGAAAACTCTAGCTACTAAGGAAAGAAAATTGAGAGTCTTCCAACAAAGAGCATAGAGCACACACTAAATGCACTGTCCTAAATCAAACCAAGTAGTCTAAATGCAAATGCACATGCATGTATTTGTTTTCATCCTTCTTAATGTATGAATGATGATAAGAAAGCTAAGTGCAAATCTGAATTATTTTCAAAGCGACAATACTTAACAAATTTCTTTTCAAAATGAAGTGAAGATAAGGGTGACACTTTGCGATTTTAAAATGAAATCTGTTTTTTTACACTTCAAAAACTACTAACTCAAATCATATACAAGATTAACAGTACAATCGACTATTAAGAACAATGGGATTCTCTTCTATGACTGAAAACGACACTTACAACACTTTCAGATTAAGAAACGACAATTCGACTACGCTACTTCTTGCAAAAGAGAACTGAAAATGGTGCACAATACATAAAAACACTTACATTACTTTGCACAATAGAGGCGAAATGATGGAAGAGAAAGGGGTTTTCACAAATATATACTAACCACAGACAGCAAAACTCCTGAATAGAACTGAAAAGAGTGAAGAAAAACCAAAGTCTGAAGGTAAAATTAACCTTCCCTGACCATCGCACCTGTCACACAGGGAATCCAGTATGCATCTAACCTACTACACACGGGAAGTGCGATGCATACAAACTGTCTTAAAGGGAGGGTGTGATGGTACCAGTGCAAGACTTTTAACTAGTCTTTGCTCACAATTTACAGTTGAGTTCAGGGATTTAGGCTGAGTAAGTGATGTTCAGTAAATGTAAATCAAAGGTGTTGATCTAAGGAAGTTACTAGAGCCACCACATAGGGCAATTAAAACGTTTGCAGGTCGATTGTTCAATTTACAAACAAAACCCAGAGATAGACTGAAGAAACATTGATCTACTTTGCATTTGCATAACAAATGCAGTTTGAAGGCTAGCTGGCTTGACTCCAGGCTCTGTCTGTAAGTTTATAAAACAAACAAAGGTAGAATAACAAACAATGTATTCGCTCCCCAGTGGAGTCACCATTTTGTTACCGGGAATAGTGTCCGCTCGGAGCTTCTATTCCCACTAAGATTGGTAGCTATCTTAGAAACAAACAAGTAAAGACTATTTTCACTTTCCTTTATGAAAAATAGATAAGAGTGGAACAAAGGAAACCAACCTTAGTCTTGTGCTTGGTTCCTTGCTTGATTCCTCTCCTTCCTGATAGATCTTTGCTGTTTCTTCTTCTTCTGCCCAGCTTCAAAGAGCACCTGTGGAATCAAAGCAACATAATACTATCGGATAACAGAGATCTATATTCATAAATAACACAGGACCAGATAAGTATTAACCACACAAATGCATATATAATCAAACATACAAGAATGTGGAGGGAAACCTGAATAGCTTTATTAATATCAAGAATAGCAAGAAGATTACAACCAACTGTTCTGACCTAGCATCATCCTCCAGCAAGAAAGCCCTTCTTCACCTCAAGTAAAGCTTAGATCACCCAACACTATGAAGTTTCACCAGAAAACCAACAACACTTCTCTACAAGATACAAAATTTTAGCCTCTGGATCTCTGTGATGAGGGATCCATATATAGATGATTGTAGGGGGGTGAGTCATCTTCTGGGGTCTTGATTAGTGTCCTCTATCTGATAATTCTTGATTCCACTTAGAGACTGATGATTTCTTACTCATCCCTGGTCAAAAACGGAGAGGTAAGTGTCAGAGGGGAAGCTTCTGGAAGATTCTATGATCTTCCACCTCACAAGCTGTCTCTGCCATTTGTCCATTCTTGCCCATCGCACCCTACAGAGGGGCCATCTAGTATGCATCGCACCCTTTACAATGGGAAGGTGATATGCATCGCACCCTCTACACTGGGTATTCAGTATGGTCTAGTTTTGACCATTTCTAAGCAGTTTCTAGTGGAGAACTTCTGGCAGATGATGTAATCAGCTGACCTTGTTCCTTTAGGTAGTGAAGCAACACTTTTAGGGACTTAGGAGCCCTCAGTTTATGGATATTTATGATTGGGGTTGTAGTGCCCAGAAATGTCTATAACAATTAGTAAAAATACTAAATGCATTCAAGTGCTCAGTAATTGAAGCACCCTCCTTAATCTTGAGATTATAAAACTTCTTCATCAAGAACACTTTGTCTGATGCGATGTTCTTCTCATATAGATCATGGAGCTTCTCCCATAATCCTAACACTATTTTTTCTCTAGACACATTGAAATACACATTCTTTGCTAGATATTAGGGAATTGTTGTAATCACCTTTCTATCTAGCTTATTCCACTATTCATCGGTCATTGGTGAGGATTTCTTTGTTGTCCCCTCAATTGGCAAATATTGATCTTTTAAAATTAATATATCCTCCATCTGTGATTTCCATAGGGAAAAATTAGCCCTGCCCAACTTCATATCTATAATTGTTGTCTCCATTTTCAATAAAATTCACGCCCCAAAAACAAAAAAAAAAAATCCACTTAAAAGTAAACCTTTAATTATTACTCTTTCAACTTCAATAATAATGACCTTTCCCCTTTTAAAAATATCATTTTCAAAATTTCTTTACACCTAACGAATCACTTCATATTACACAAGAGGCATGGGCCTTGGTTTGCATTCCTTGGCCAGAGAAATTACAAATTTATAGAGGGTGAATGAGGATCTAGAATCCTGCATGTGATTTAGATGAATATCTAAAAGCTAATGGCGATGTGGTAGGTTCTGGGCGAACGCAGCGTGACACAACTGGGACAGCGGAGTGTCTTGGAGTCGATGTCGACATTATCATAGTGTGCATTAATTTGACTTCACACTTAATAGACTTTTCAAAATATTTTATCTACCATTTTATCTTAAGGTTCTTTAAGAAAAAAAAAATAGCAAAAACCTTGAACAACGATAAAAATTTTTTAAACAAAATTTACCAAAAATGGGAAGACTTTCCTTAAAAATATTAAGAGATGAGCAAGAATCTCAAAACATCGAGAAAGGATGATATCGCACTGTGATTTGAACAATGATAAAGATTTTTTTTAAACAAAATTTACCAAAACTGAGCTTTCCTTAAAAGAAATATTACGAGATGAGCAAGAATCTCGTACGATGATAGATGATAATTGTTTGTTTGGTGTTATAGTTGGTTTTTTTTCACTTGAATTTGAAACATTTTGGAAATATTTATGGTTCTTTGATTCTTTGTCTTTTATTTCGTTAATTTAATTGATTTTAACTCTTTATTCTAGTTTCGAGTTCTTTCTCTCCGTAGATTCCGGCCTAGGCCTTGTTTGTCATGTCTTATTAGGCAAGATTGCATAAAACTCCATAACAACAACATTTGAAAAGTTCAAGCGCAGAGATCAAGAGCTTCAGGACGAGAACGGAGAACCCAACTACGCGAAGCCAGTGAAAGCCAAGTGACAGATTATTGCATTCGAAGAACATAGAAAGTTGGATTGTTTTTCATGAGGGGAAGCCTAAGTAACGCACTTCAATACCGTTCAATCCAACATTTTTAATGCTCCATACAAGTGCATGAACTTTCGTTATCTACCCATCGTTATTAGCACGCAATACAATTGCAGGAACTGGCGTTAGTTCATGTCACTTTTCACCACACACGTCCCCCTAACAACAACAACTGCGTTACCGTGATTTACCAAAACTAGGTAGCAAAATCAACTTTTCGTATTTGGTTTAAAAAGCCCTCAAATCATTTTTTAGTAAATCCCCAAAGCTAATTAATCACGAATTGAAAAAGGCTTTCTTAAAAGCGTTTTTTAAAAGGGAGGAATTTTTTTCAAGGGGTTGTTCATTTTTTTGGGAAAAGGAAAATTGCTTTGTTTAAAGATTTTGTAGGGGTGCATCATTGGTCTTAAAATGGGTTAGGTTAAATAAAAGCATTTTTAAAGCAAAGGTGATTCATATTTAAAAAAAATAGGCTTACTCTATTAATAAAAGAGATTGTTATTATAAAAAAAAATAAGGTGTTAGAGATTTTTTTTAATCACTCTTCGAATTGGTAGACATCGACATTCGAAGAAATTACTTCTTTCAACTCCTTGTCACAAATGCCTACTTTTTTTTGGCAAAAACTATGAATTCTAGTCTTTATGGATGAAGACATTTCTCAAAGCCCAAGAATGTTGGGATACAGATCAGAATTCCTATGTAGGGCCGACCCAAGAAGCATGGGAAAACATGACCAATAATAAGATGAATGCAACAATTGAGCAGAGAAAGAAGGAACATAGAACCAAATGTTGGATAAAAACTAAGTTGATGACTCTATCTTCGACAAGATAACTGGTGCATCAACAACAAAACAAGCACATGATATTTTGAAAGCTCTATATCAGGGTAATGATACAATGAATTCTATCAAATTGCACACATTCTGGGCTAAGTTCGAAACCTTGAAGATGACTGAAACAAAGAATTTTCATCTATTCATGACTAGGTTCATGGGCATAGTTAATCAAATCAAACTTATTGGTAAAACCTTTATAGATAAAAATATAGTTGAAAATATCCTTCGATGTCTTCCGAGGGAACATGACTTGGTTGTAGCAACCATTTTGGAATCCAAAAAACTTACAACTTTCTCAGTAGAACAGTTGACTAGATCACTTTTGCAACATGAAACAACACTTAACCTACCATAAGATTCCATGGAACAAGCTTTCAAAGCACAAGTCTCTCTTGGCAGAGGCAAAGGCTGAGGATATAGAGGGAGCAACAAGCAAGGAAGAGGAAGAGGGAGAGGCAACATCATAATGTAGCAAAGCACTCGAGACATACACAAAACCAAACACAAATAAGAATAGCACAAAGAAAATATAATGTATAATTTTATTACTGCAAGAAATTTGTTCATTATGGACATGAATGCAAAAAGAAGCATTGAGATTAACAGTGAGGCAATGTCCATCTCTCGAACAATGAAGGAGAATCCTCTCAGACCATGTTTCTTTCCTGTCATCCTTTTGAATAGATGTATAACGAGGACCTATTGTTGTTGGAAAATGGTTGCAACAATCATATGGCAAGTAAAAAAAATCTACTTTCTTCAATGGACACTTCCATAACATATGAAACTACTCTGGAGACTGCTCCCATATTACAACAAAAGGGAAAGGTATTGTTCATGTTCTTACTAAACATAATCAATATGAATATATGGATGATGTTTATTATGTTCCAAATATGAAGCATAACCTCATTAGTGTAGGTCAATTGATGGAACATGGCTATGATGTCATATTCTAAGAGAAAACATGTTATATCTATGATAAACCTCCCAACAAAGTTCTAATAACAAATCTAAAATAAAAATGAAGAATAGGATGTTTCCATTGAATCTTAGAAGTCAAAATCTTTCACATCCTTTTACACACAATGTGTTAAGAATAGATGAGTCACAATTATGGCATTCTAGGTATGTGCATATTCCCCTAAAGAGTCTAAGTATTCTTTAGAAAAATTCTATTGTCAATGATCTCTCCATTCTAAATGAAAAAATATTGTAATTGTGAAATATGTATTCTAGCAAAGCATAAAAGAGATAACTTTCTGACATCTTGCATTAGAACAAAAGAGACTTTAGAGCTAGTCCATACAAACTTATGTGGCCCAATGCAAAAATAGTCCATTGGTGGTATTTTTTAATATTTTAACCTTCATTGATGATTATAGCAGGAAGATATGAGTTTATTTTCTCAAAAATAAATATGAGACATTCTCAAGATTCAAAGAATTCAAAGCAGAAGAATAAAAGAAAAGTGGAAATACTTTAAAAGTTCTGAGGTTAGATAGAGGAGGAGAATATTGTTCTAATGACTCAAAAAAAAAAAAAATTAACAAGAAGGAATCATTATGAAAAACACAAAAAAGACACACTCGACAACATAATTGAGTAGTGGAAAGGAAAACTCAATCATAATGAATATGGCCATATGTATTCTTTGTGAGAAGTTGTCAAGTGACTATTGGGCTGAAGTAGTTTTTATTGTAGTATATGTTCTCAATGGATCTCTAGCGACTAGCATCCAAGATATAGTACCTCAAGAAGCATGGGATGGTAAGAAGGTGAATGTTTCTCAATTTCATATTTTTGTGCTTGTAGCATTTGCACGTGTTCTTGAGCTTCCAAATTAGTTTGATGATATAATTGAAAGATGTATTTTTGTAGGCTATACTGAATAATATAAAGCCTACAGACTGTATAATTTAGTCGTCGTGAGTCTTGTTTTAAGTAGTGATGTTAATTTCTTTGAAACTAATCTTCATTTGATCAAATTGATGAAGTTTTAAATCATCTTGTCCATCCACCATAGCTTCCAAGATTGTACGTTGAGGAAGATCCATACTACTTTGAAAATGCTACATCTTCCAATAGTGAATCCACCAATGATTCATCATCTTCATAAGGCAATCAGAAAGCTAGAATCATCAGAGAAATATATGAACAAGAGCATGATTTTGATCAACATAATATGTTTTCCTTTCTTTCCTCTCAACTAACCCATTTTTGAACAGACAACCAAAGAAAAACATTGGCTTAATGCAATGAGTCAAGAAATCATTGTAATAGAGAAGAATGATACTTGGGAATTGGTTGATCTCCAAAGAGACAAAACCGAAATTGGTATAATGTGGGTATACAAGACCAAACTGAATGAAAAAGGAGAAATTGAGAAACATAAAGCAATGTTGGTTTCCAAACGATTCTCAAAAAGTTTGGTGTCAACTATGGTGAAATCTTTGCTCCACTAGCAAGGTTAGAGACCGTCAGAAATGTTATGTCCACAACAACTCAATAAAAATGGAAATTTTTTCAACTTTATGTAAAATCTTCTTTCTTAAATGGTATATCTGAAGAAGAAGTTTATGTGGAGTAGCCTCCCAGCTTTTAGGTTCCTCGAGAAGAGCATAAGGTATAGAGGTTGAATAAAGCCATACATATCTTGAAACAAGATCCCTGAGCTTGGTACAGTTGAATCAGTAGTTATCTGATCAAAAGTGGTTTTTGTAGAGGTAGCCATGAGCCAACTCTATATACCAAAACACATGAAGGTAAAATTCCCATTGTTTTCCTTTATGTTGATGATTTTCTTTATATAGGAAATATCATGTTAGAAGAATTCAAAGGAGAAACACAAACAAAGTTTGATATGACTGATCTAAGGCTCAGGAAGTACTTCTTAGGCATTGAATTCCAACAATATGCTAACGGAATTTTTGTTTTTCAACAAAAATATTCCGCTAAGATCCTCCAAAAGTTAAAAGTTACCAATTACAAATCAGTTCATACTCCAATTACTACAGGAACCAAGCTAAGCAAACTAGATGTAACACTACAAGTTGATTCCACATTGTATAAAATTCTAGTTGATAGTATGTTGTATCTCACTGCAACTAGACTTGATATCATATTTGCATCTAGTTTTGTTTCTAGGTTTACGCAATCACCCAAGATTTCCCATTGGAAGGTTGAAAAAAGGATCTTAAGGTATGTTGTAGTAACCCTATACTACGACTTGTTCTACATACATTCATAAAGTTGCTCACTGTCAGGTTATATAGACATTGATTATGTTGGTAGTTTAGACAATTGCAAATGCACCTCAGTGTATGATTTCACCTTATGATAAATATGATCTCATGGGCATCCAGTAAAAAACCCATCATTTCAATATCTTCTATAGAGGCGGAGTATGTAGCTACCACTTCAGCAACTTGTCAAGTAGCGTGGCTGAGAAGATCATTGAAGTATCTTTAAAATGTTCAGAAGGAGCCAATACTACTTAATGTGATAACCATTCTATAATTTCTATATCAAAAAATCATGTCTTTCACAGAAAGAGCAAGCGCATTGACACATGTTTTCATCTCATTCATGAATTGTCAATGATTGAGATATTCTACTTGCTTTTTGTGGTTCAAAAGATAAACTTGCAAATATTTTCACAAGGCCATTTGGAAAAAAAAATATTTGAATTTCAAAGTGAGAAATTGGGCATTGTAATTCCTAATACTTGTAACAATTGACATTAGGAGGGGGTGTTAAGATATTTAATCAAACATTTTTCTATGTGTCATGATATTTAATCCCAATTTCTGCTATGTGTCATAGTCGGTTTCATTTCACTTGAGCTTAGCTGATTTCAGGTGGAACCTTCTCTAGTCATTCGTTGTTGTTTGTTTCTTTGTCTTCTATGTAGATTATTTAACTAATTTCAAATGATGAGAAGAGTTGTTCACTCCATTCCAATTTTAAGTTATTTCTTTATGTATTTCTTCCTCTACCCTCTATGTCAATAACAATTGTTAAGGACCAAAAAAAATTCAAAGAAAACAAGTTTGGGAACTTCAAGCCTGAAGGTGTGGAGATTTTATCATGTTTTGATTATGAGAGAGATGTTGTCAAGTACAACATCTCATGGTTTATTTCATCTATACGCAAATCAGGGAATTATTGTGGTGTGCTACATATTGTGATTGACAATTGGTATTCAAGATGTCACTACAAACTATTGCACTTCATGTATGTCCAATTTGAAACTAATGGAGACATCCACAATGTTGTAAATCTAATGTTAGAATCACTACGTACTTATTGTATATGGTATGTTAACTGTGATTCAAATTATGAGATGTGTATGAAAGCATGTTGAATCCTTATCTTGTTAAAGTTTGGAATGGCGACTTCCTCAAGGCCCAACATTTATGATACTTTAGTATTATAATTTATATAAAATGTTTATGTAGGAAATTCTATGGGGTGTTTACTTCTTTATCCTTTTAGATGTTACATTTTTTCTAATCGGTATTATAATTTATAAACTTAAAAGGTAGAAGTATAATATTATTTTTCATTAACAAAAATTAATACTACTTATTCAATCCAAATTTATAGTAATTCCAATTTTGGTCCATGGTAGTCAATAGTGTATTTCATATTGAGTAGGTAGAAATAAGACATATAGGCAGTATTCATAAATTTGTAGGAAATACGAGAAAGCAAAAAAGAAAATAAATGCAAGCAAGTGGAATAGGTAGAAGGAAGATTTAAAGTTGGTGAGATAATAGATTTGTAGGTATCATTAGTGTGGTGATTTTTTGTAGCAATGGGGTACCAAAAGACACCTTATTAGTAGTTGGTTGTTCCTTGCAAAGAAATCATAGATATAATTGGTTATTGTTAGTGGACAAACATAAGAAAAAAAAGAATTAAAAATGGTGAAAACAATGCATACATAACAAAAACAAATAACTAAAAATAAGAAGACATAAACAATGCTTGATGAAGAAAACAGGTCAATAAAATAATGGAAAAGGGCTCACTTTATTGACTTCTGAAAGTAGAAGATGAATACAATAGATGAATACTAAACACTTGGATGGAATTATTTGAGCAATGGTGCTAAAAATTCCTCAACAAGGAAGTTCCTTTCTTCACTCTCTTTCCAAGCTTCTACTCTCTGTCAAAGAAGTGTCAAGGCTCTCCCAATAGTGAAATCCTCTTCACACTAGAGTGTTGTATTGTGGAGAAGCAATTTTTCCAACACAATAATGCTCTACCTCTTCTTGAACAATGGAATGAAGGATTGTTTGAAAAACATTTTCCAACATAACATTGTCTTGTCTTTGGTCCTCCAATGGCCTATTTATATAGAATTTTGAATCCTTCTTCCCTCTCTTTATCCATCAATGAGAAAATGACACATTATTAGGATAAGAGGATCCCTTAGGGGCTTCATATATTTAGGGTGACTTGAATTCGACTGTCCTTGACTAGAACATTTCATGGAATCTCATCTTCCAAGTGTGTGAAGTGGTCTTGAATCGTTGAGTCACACTATTCTTCAATTTTACAGATATTGAAGGAAATGTTGCATGGTTGCCAAGTTTAGCATATAGATAGGCCACGCAGTTCAATTTTATACATGAGATGTTTGGAGAATTTAATTTTTTTAATTTTCATGATTTCCTCAACTAGAAAATATTCACTTGTACATTCTCCTGGACAACTTTGGGTGCCATAGGGATTATACAAAAGTGTCTACAATTTTTAATGTTAACAGTTTCCCCCTGATGTGTGAGCTTAGGAGCAAACATATCGTTGAAATACATCATGTTTTTATTTTCTGACTAAGAGTCTAATCAACATCTTGAGAGAGAATACATTGGTGTAGACATGAGTAGGGAAAAACCTTGACCGAGGATAAAGATAACCATGCTCTGCAAAAAGTGTCTATACAAGGCGAGCATGTCCCATGCTCATTACGATGACTGGTGACTAAGTATTATAATCATAAAGGAAATAGTCTTGTCAAGTGAGAATTTTAGTGGTTGACATGATGATGTCTAATGATGATAACTACTTATGTCATCAAGGGTGCTTATGATAAATAGACTGAATTAGGTGCCCCCATGCATAAAAAAATACGAAGCACTATTGAGTGGGGTGCCTATGGATGCATGGGTCTTCAACTCTGGGTACCCCCCACACATCAAAATGTAAGCACTACTAAATAAGATGCTCAACAATGAGTAGATCTTCTATTAAATTAGGTAACTACAACAACCATGAAGTACGATGTCACCCTAACAGGAAAGCTTATATTGGTGTCAAATGTCGTGGGATGGATGGCATCAATGGGAAATAGTGATTTTCACTATGTCACTCGATGATATCCCATAAGGGAGGGGACACTCAAGGTACTACCTTGATATTAGAAGATGGATGTTCAAGTTGATAGGAAAAAGGAATCAACCACCCGAAATATTGTTTCTGGGAATCATAATGGAGAAAGATGACTATGATATGGTGGGTCAACAAGGAATCATAATGGATGTGGACAGTATGAATGGATATGGTTCAATTTCCCAAGGTTGGAGATGTATTTCAAGTGGTGACAGTCAAACAATTATTTTGAGGGAAGGTCCCTAGAGTCGGTAGGAGATTCAGGGTAGGTGTGAGCGTGTTTTGACTAGCCTGGTGAATGATCAATGGATCAGTGAGTTCCAACCGAGGGTGACTAGGGACTATCGTCGAGTATGAAACATGAAAATATGGGTGGGAATCCATTTCCTAAAAATTATTTGTACACTTTCCAAAAGAATGTAAAGGTGATTTGGGATGTACAAACATGTAGATGAGTGCCCCATAAAATCGGTGACCTCCATGATGATGGAGGTAAGATGTTTTTTGTGCAGGGTAAGAACCCCATTGGTTGCTCTTAGCATGGGGTTAATGTGGTAGATGAAGTGATGCAAATGGGCTATGCAAATGGAGGGGTGATAGGAAAAATTTAAAACACGTAGTGGATTCTACTTGATCCATCACAAATAAATGAGGTGGCTCGGGAGTGGGGTTGGTAAGAAATATGTGAAGAAGAGAAAAATGAGGCTAATATTAAAGG
Source organism: Pinus taeda (assembly GCA_000404065.3). Lineage (NCBI taxonomy): Eukaryota > Viridiplantae > Streptophyta > Pinopsida > Pinales > Pinaceae > Pinus > Pinus taeda. The sequence goes on from APFE030787405.1 coordinate 105,169, forward strand.
CATGCAATCGAGATGGGTCTTGGGCCTGAGTGGATAGTCATGGATCCAATGGTATGAGGGGTCTATAACATGGGGTCATCCATCAATTCAAAGGTTCTATTGACCGACATGGATGTTTAGCATGTACAAGTGGAGGTGGTTGTAAATGTGGTCGAGATGATGGACCCTATGTTGCATTTAAAAGAAATGATATCAAGATATTTAAAGCTTTATAGGGAGCCTATCATGTTATATGGATCATGATATCTTCACATTCAATGGTCATCCGGTACTGATTCTACCAAAAAGTTGTTGAAGTACTTGCAACCTCATAATCAATACCCCAAGTGAAAGCATGTTGATAATAACATATATAAGTTGAAATGTGCTAAATAATATGAATCGAAGAACATGAGAAGGCACACTTGAAGGGTTACTTTGGGCATGAAACGAGGCCAAAAGATGAGTTTGGGGTTGAAATGGCATGAAGGGTGCCTCATGAGGATGACGTGGTCATAAGCCTTACGTCTCTGACAGTTTTGAGAATGGAGGTCTTAATTTGCTATATTGGGCTACAAAAGATGAGAAAGAGGGTGATATTTTAGGAAAAGTGGGCTGTATGCCACCTCATTTGTACTTTCTTCTCTTGGGGTATTAAGTGATTCCAAGAGATGTTTTCTCATGTTGCAATCAGCGTGTGCACCCAGGAAGCATTCAAGGAGAGACAAGTAAGAGATCATAACCTCAATTGTGTATTTTTACTGGATTAGGTTAGGTGGGTCATATAGGGTAACCTGTATGGGCCTATTTTTAGGCTAACAAGATCAACGACGTGGGTCACTAGCAGATAATTGTGTGGTCCCAGTGGGAAACTGAGGATTAGGCATGGGATCCCCGCTGATAGAGGGGACAAAGTTGCACAACCTATGAACCTGTGGGTAAAACAACTATGGCGTATTAAAATTTATGACCCCATAGATTTTAGGGTGATAGATGTTCCATGTGCATGATTGTCGATGAAACAACCACGCGCTCAGTGCGTTTACGTGCAAAAAATATGTCTGGTGGTATGGTCGACGTCGTTGCGGCTTAATGGATAACATACATGATGACCACACATTTGGATAGCACCATTGTGTAGTGTATCACGTGTCTGTGAGAGAAATAGATGCACGGTTGCACTTGCTATGGAAATAGGATTGCGAGAGTCGAAAGGGTTAATTTTAGGAGTCAGTGAGGCTAATTGTTTTATTTTTGCATCCTTTTTGGTAGGATGGGTATGATGTGGAGAGAGAGAGAGACTAGGAGCCTCTCCAGATTGAGATTGTGGGTGATGTTGTGACGACTGCTACTTTAGTGCAATGGGGGTTATTGAAGTTCACTCAGAACCCCATACTGGGATTGTAGGATGAGTTCCTACAATTTTTTATATGGTGTTGGGACCTAGAGTGTGAGATGTTCTAGATCTAGGGCGGAGAGCTTCCCATTACTGCTGTTGTTGAAATTTATTTCATCACATGATTAGTGCCTCATGGAGAGGTATTGTTAATACCACTGCCAATTGGGGAGATAAACATACATGAATGGGTGGATGGTCATTTTGGGCCACATGTTGTTGATCAGGGGAGCGTCCGGATTGGGACTATCGTGGAATTAGCCGAGTGGGTTTCTTTGGAAACGATCACGCACCTTGTTGGATCGGTTGCCCCTCATGAACTGTCAGGGTCATAGATTTTCATACTAGAGAGGCTACATGTAGGCCATTTATTTGATTGGGTTGGCTTCCTATAGAGAGGGATGGTGTCACAACTTACGTAGGTTCTTTGGGGGCAGTCACAAAGTTTTTGTTATGCGAGCATCATTTGTAGCATCCTCTATGACATGGTTGTGGTGCTCTGACCCACAATAGCAGTGCCACTAGTGCCTGTGAGAGACCCACCGATCTGATAGTGGGTGTCAGTGACACCACGAGTAGGTGGGGTGACGTGGGGTGCTACTAGACCCCAATTATGGAGGGCTAATTTAGATCCAACCCTCAGATGATTTTGGAGTACCTTATCATGGTGTAGACTTTCGAGGTGATCTAGAGATGGGAATTTTTCTTAGTGACAACTCGGGGACAACAAGCATGTGGTTTCTGTTTTCTATATTTGTGCTTACTTTCATGTACTTATGATGTAATTTTATGATGATTTTGAAATCATTTATGTTTTATAGAAGATGTTGGGCACCGCAGATGACCATTAGCCTACCTCGTGGACAATGTTCCTCAACAGTTGGTTGGCGTTGGCGCAACACCTATGCCACAACGATGAAGGGATGACAGGGTTCAGGAGGACATTGAGAGGCCATTTCAGTGTTGACACATGAATATAGGTGGTCCCTTTAGAGAGGAAGGTAGATCCTCTTCCCCGTTAGAGATAGCGAGGCCGCATGAGCGAGCAGAGGCTGTGAAGGCTTGTATGAATTCTCTAAAGGAACATCTAATGGATGCATAGGAGGGTTAGGAGAGGAGATGATGGAGATAGTCATGGCTTGAGATAGAGCATGGTGCCTAACTCTCCTTCATATTGATATGGAAGTGGGGAATGATCCTTTGATCCTAGCACCAAATGACGTTGGGTGACCTCAACCATGGGACACCAAGGGTGGAGGCCCTAAGTCATAGATATTTTTGTGTGTACTAGAGCAAGAACCCATTATGAGGATGCTCCTTTTCTTGACGTCTTTTTTTTTTTGGACGTGCTAGTGGATGTATATAGTTTTTGTAAAAATAGATTTTGATATATATAT
>APFE030787405.1:108878-132002 GCA_000404065.3 Pinus taeda
ATATATATATAGAGAGAGAGAGAGAGAGAGAGAGAGAGAGAGAGAGAGAGAGAGATATGAGATACACATTTTTTGTGTCTCTCATGATTTGTTATGATGTACATCCTTCTATAAATGTGATGTATTTTTGCATTTATTTGATGGATATGATGTTTATGGTTTATGTGTCTCGATGATGGTATATGTGTTACACACACCAATTTATGTTTTCCATTTCCTTTTGTTCTTTTGGAGAAATACAACATCACTCTCCAGAAAATCCACATCCTTCCTTTGAATCTAAGGAGGTTCAACTAATATTTTTAGCTAGATATTCAAGGGCTTAGTGGAGATTTAGTTCATGTCAAATTAGTAAGCAACTATATTCCCCATCTATACAATGTTCATAGTTAAACTAGTTTTCACTTGGCTTTCTTGGTTATGATTAATATTTCTTATTTCTATTTATAGTCAATTTGGCATGTCTCTGTGTGACTGGATTAAGGGTATAGGGGCAAACTTCTCAAGTTAAGTAAACTCCTTATAATTTTTACTGATATTCGATGCTTTTGGGGTATTTTTGATCTAGTTGTTAAGGAGTTCCCGTTAAATCCTTTCTTTATTTTATTTATTAATTTTATGTTGCTGATATGGAAGGATTAAATAATTACTTATTGTGGTGAGGGTTTAACCATTAGCTCCATAACTTTCAAAATTTTGATAGCCATTAGTAATATAACTATAATTACTACATATTACTTTTCCAAACCTTCCAAGTTTCAATTTGAACAATAACTTGCAAGCATTTAACTTTCACTCTACTCTATTTAGGGATTTCTTGAGGGTTTCCCAGCACAGTCAGGTACTATAATTAATCAATAATGTGTATTCCATTTTTATGTTGATTGTGTGTACTTTCCCATTTCATTTTTTATAGAGGCGTTTCAACCCTAATAAGGTCATTCCCTCTTCTGCAAGTACTTTAATGCTTAGGTTATATTCTACAGAGAAGCCATCGCCCATGTCCCTCTCAACACCCTTCCAGGATACAATGGAGAGGTAGAGCTCTGTCTACATATTATTATATGTAAAAAAACAAATAAATAAAAATTGGTTTTTGTTTTTTCTTGCTACTGAATCTTTAGGTAACATATTGGTTTCCTTTGCAAAGGTTAACTCCCATCCCAACACTCACTTCGTAAGGTAACTCTTGTCCTTTAGTTTCATTATGGTAATAAATATTTTTTCCACTTCTTTAGCCAAGTGTTCATTCCCTATGTTTTTTATTTGTCGAAGGTTCTCATGCTTCTAGGCACACATATTTTCTTTTATGGACTTTGCAACAAGTTATATTCTTATTTTCCCTCATCCAAGCTAATTTCATCTCCCCTCTTAGGTTGGAATCTCTGCTTACATTCTACTCCTTTACGGATGTATGCATGTCGATTTGATATAATGGGCAGATGTGTCTTGATGGACATAATAGAGTGAGGATCCCAATTTTTTGTTTTCTAAATGAAATACTCAATGTGAAGAAAATAAGTGGCATACTTGTTTTCCTTAAGACTCATATTGTAATGGGAACTATATGTTTATAAGTAGCTCTCATTCTAAACTATTTTAGAGTCCTTATTTTACAAGGCTCCAATTTTTTATCTTATAAATATTTCATTTCCTTTCAGCGAAGAATTATACCTTCCATGTCATTGCTTATCATATTGTGTTTTTTTCCCATATTTAATGCACTGTTAATAGCATTCAAAATTTGGATGGCTTTTGGGAGAATTTTATTATTCTCATATGAAGTATTCCTCTATTATAGGATGTGGTGGTTAACACTAATAATTGTTATTTACAATTCATGATTTTCTATACTGGTTTATGTATACAACCTACTATTGTTTCATTTATTTAATCTGACTTCCTCTCTTCGCATGCAGTCACACTATCCTGTACAAACTGCTATATAAGATCTGGTGGCCTTAGCCTATAGGTTCCTATTTATTTGAATTTTGGGTGCATATCCCAACACTCCATTAGGTTTATATTGTCACAGTTATGTAATTTCTACTGGATATGTAGAACTTTAATGTCTATATTCAATATTTCTCATGAAATTTACTAGATCACAAGACTTGAAGCTACTCTACCCATTTGCAGAAAGAAAATCATGATCAAGCACACAAATCATTAAAATGCATCAACATTTAACACACATACATATATATTTATCTTGGGGAAAGAAACTACTAAAAACCCCTTTCTATATGTATTTCATTAATCAAAGGATCTGGATGAATCCAATATGCTCTGTTGAATCTTCAGCTCAACCTCCACGTGAATATTTAATCCTCCACCTGATTGACCAACCTTGGCTAATACTTAGACAAAAGTTTGAGCCTCCAAGCCTCTATTTCCTTGAATTTTTCCCTTGGGACTTAGGACCCTATTAATTAGAAAATTCTTTAATTTGGATTTCACAATTTATAGGTCCTTCCCTGAATGCATGCACCATCTATACAACTTGAACTAGTTTACAACTGATAATACAATTCCCTTGAACTCCAATATAATTAGATTAAATAAAATTATCTACATGCATGAGTTAGTTTGGGATGATTAATCACTTAACTAGATGATTAATTAGCATGAAAAAGTTACATGCCCTTGTCACTTAGTGTGAAAATATTTACAAACACTTAAGTGAGCCTCCACTAGTTCTACTAACAGTGGGAACTAGTTACAGTAACAATAACTCAAATTAACTGAAATAGGTTGCTAAAATATAGAAGTAAATCATGTAGAACGGAACTCAAGTGTATCAAACATTAATTTAGTGACTTAACTGAGTGAAAAGAGTCACGTCACCTCAGTTAGCTACCTCCAAGTATTCTATTGAAATTGAAATTTGAATTTCTCCAAATTTAATGAATGAAAAATTAAATTAGGAATATCTTATTACATTTCTAGCACTCGCTCTCATCAAAAAAGGAATTCACATCTACCCCAATTCAACGCCTTTAGAATGTGATGAATGAAAAAATTCTCTCTGATGTTATAGCTACTGCAACATCTACAACTGAGAAGCATCCAAAAAATAAAAAACAAACTAAATCAACTATGTCTACAACTCTCTACAGGGCAAATTGTGTTTTTTTTTACTTTGCTACTAATCCTCTTGCTCTATTTTCAGCACTCATTTTCACTCCTCACTATCTAATTGACACTAATCCTCCTGCTATTAAATATTGTGGGCCCCCTTAGTAAAGTAATCATCCATTAGACAAACACACCTCAATGGACCCTGCCTAAATTTTCGCAACTCTTGGACTAAGGATCTACATTGCTCCACCTCACTCCTAAAGGTATAGTTGCATGTGATCCATCTACCCACATGGCTCAAACTATCCCCCTATTGGAGGTCTTTGGTTGAGTGGATGCCTCAACACTACCTCCTGTCTACTTCTCCACAACTACTTGTGGCTTCTTCTGATGCTGCAGGTTGAGAGGTCTAACATGCTCCCTCTCAAAAATCAAATATCTATTCTTTGCCTCGATACTCAAGGATATGCGTGCATATTCTACCTCAAGTGCATATATGTTCTTGATTTGAACCCCGATATTCTTCACTTGTCCCATGGCAATGTATCTCAAGAAATCCTTCCCTTTGTTGAATATCACATCATAGCCACGGTCTTCCAAAACCGTAATAAAGACAAGATTCTTCTTTAGACCCTGAACAAACATCACATTCTTGAGTCTAGGTGGGGAACTCGACTCCCTATGAAAGGCGATAGTACCGATATCGGTCAGACTATACCTTCCATCATCTCAAAACTCAATGTTCAACTGGAGATATTTCTCCTCGAAGTCACTGAAAAATTATTCATTCCCCATCATGTGGAATGAGGCACCAGAATCCAACTACCACATTCTCCCCATCACTATGCTCACCATGATTGCAATGAGAGTGAAATCAAGCTCAAACTGTGAAGCCAAATTTTCACATGTTGCTTCTACTGCATGCTCTTTCTTAATTTCCTTATTTTCTTGAGACTTCATGGAATAATTCCTGAATTCATGACAATGAAAGAACTTGATTATGGAAAAGTATTTCAGCTTCTGATCTTGGCTAGAATGAGCCTCGCCTTGGGACTTCTTCCCTTTCGTCTTCTTTCCCTTGCTGATTAATGAAATGTCCTCTTCCTCTTCTTTGGAAGAGGCTCCATCTCTGTTATTCTTTCTTATTTCTTCTTGCACCAAATCTTACCAAAGGAATTCCGAATTTGGTTTCTTCTCCCTCCCATTCACCGAATCATGGTAGATGTGCGAGCTCTTGGGAAGAAGGAAAATTTTAAGGATGGAAATTTATCCTAAAGTTTAGAAACCTTGGCGAATCTTAGTCCCTAATATGTCAATTGTAAAATATTTGGTGATATATTTGTTAAAATATTCAAATATTTGATGATGTTATATATAGTCTCTATAAATATTTTGTGATCTTTAAGGTAAAATAATTTTATTCTATAAAATTGTGGTGAATAACTTTTAGGAAAAATGGAAATTAGCGAATAGGGTTTTTTGAAAAGGAAAAGAAAATTAGCCCACTTGCGAATATTAGCCCCTAAAAGTTTTCCCTCTTGGGAAGGCCTAGAATTACTAAGCTTACGAAATCATCCTCCGCTATAGTAACACCAACTTAACCAAGTTCATCACAAAATTGGGTGAACCTGTTGAGGTATTGTGGTATTGTGCCTTTCTTTTTTATCTTGATATTCTGAAGCTTGTAATTGAGTGCTAGCTTCCTGTGATCACTACTATTCTATAACAAATATTTCAAGTCCTGCCATTGCATATGGAGTCTCTTTCCCATGGATATTCTAGACAATATGGTCTCAACTTCCTCCTATATGATCCTCCTTTCCTTTTCTACACACTTATTTCATTCTGCTCATTCTTGAGCACCATAATTTGGAGGCTTCAGGATATCGTTATCTATGAATTCCTTAAGGAAGTTATATTCTAACACAACCTCCAACCTCTCCTTCCAAGCAACATAATTTGATCTACCCTCGAGGTAATACTTGAGTCTAAATCCATAGAAATCCATACCGCTAGCTCTAAAGAATTGATCTTATGAATTCAATCCACCTGCAAAGACAACTTCGAATTCCCTTCTCTATTATGATTCATGCTCCGATACCATGTATAAATTTAATTTGTAGAGTCAAAACGGCTCATGAAATTTACTAGATCACAATACCTGAAGCTATTCTACTCATCTGCGGAAAAAAAATCACTATCGAGAACAGAAATCATTAACATGCATAAGGATTCAACACATATACACAAATATTTTTCAAGGGGAAAAGAGTTGCTCAAAACCACTTATTATATGTATTGCATCAATCAAATAAACTGGATGAATACAATATATTATGCTCAAGCTTCATCTCAACCCCCACCTATATCTTCTATCCATTTCCATATTTATAGACCTTGGCCAATACTTAGCTAAAATTTCGAGCCCCCAAGCCCATATTTTCTTGTGTTGCTCCCTTGGGAATTAAGTCCTTGTTAATTAGGAAATTTGTCAATTTGGTTTGCGCAATTCCAATAGGTCCTTCTCTGACTACATGAAGCATCTGTAGAACTTGAACTAGTTTACAATCGATAGTACTCTACCCTTGAACTCTAATCTCAATTCAGTAACTCAAATTCTCTACATGCAATAGTTAATTTAGTCTAATTAATCAGTTAAGTGGATTATTACTCAGTATGGGAAAAGTTACACACCCTTGTCACTCATTGTGAAAAAAGTTACACACCCTTGATTAAACCTCGACTGGTTCTACTAATAGTGAGAACTAGTTACATTGATAATAAACTAAATTAATTGAAATATATTGCTACAAATTAGAAATCAATATTCTAGAACTAGACTCAAATGTCTCCAACTCAAATTTACTGAGTCAACTGAGTGACAAGAGACTTGTCACCTCATTTAACCACCTCCAATTATTCTGCTGAAATTGAAATTCTATTGTTTTTTTTCTTCACTTAGAATTATTTCCTACAAAACAATATGTAGAAATTTTCTTTCAATAACATAGGTGAAGAATCACTCTCATTCTACCTAGCTACCATGGATTTCAATATTATGTATCCTCTTCGGCCATGATAGTTAACCTATTTACATAATTGCTTTACCAATAGTTAACATAGTAATATTTTCTTCTTGCGGCATAGTTATGTAAATTGAGGAAGGATAGGTTTATGTACCCTACGAACCATGTCAATTCCATTTTAAAGTTTATGATGTCATTCTTCCATAGTCATTTGTATGCATTCATTAGAATTTCGTATAAATATGTATAATTCCTACTTATGGCTTTCATGAAACTTGGTGATTCTCTTTGCTTCCATAAAATTAACTCATTTACAATCTCCTTTTTCTATCTACACACAAATGACCCATATTATTCAATTCAACACTTGCACAATTTGTCTATAGTTCCTTCATAAAGATATTTTGACATACCCCTATCAATTTGACACATGAAGTTGAAATATAATCAAGATGCATGCAGGTAGTTTCTTTCTCTAAACTATGGTTTCCATCAATTACCATTCAATAAGATAAAATATAAGTTTCCCATCAATGTACTCACCCTTTAACCATAAACAAAAAACAAAAAACAAAACCAAAATCATAACCATAAGTTTCGCTCGCAAAATAACTCAAGAGTCAATCATGTGCCACCCAACCATGAACTATATCCAATAGTTCCCCCCTATCTAATAACTTCTTGCCCTCAAGAAATAAATAATCACATTGATTCTTAGATGGCTTATTTTATATATTTTCTTCTTCCAACAAATTTTAGCATCGTCTTTCTTTAAGGTCTACCAACCTATAGCATAGGCCTTTCTTACTTAGTTTTTTCCTAAGAAATATTCTTTTATTTCTCTTTAAAGCGCTATTTTCTCTCCCACAGTGCTTCATTCCACCCCACCTAGTATTTCTCTCCAACTAAGTGATTAACATAACTTTTCTCTCCCATTATGATAATTTAATTTGTTTCCTTTTTCTGCTAGGGAGTTTTCAGAGACAGTTTAGGGAAGGTCCATGATGTGGACTTGATCACCACAAATATTTCTAATATGGATAGAAATATTCTACACTCTAGTGATCTTTCCTGCATATTTCAAAAAAATATATTTATTAGGTCAATAATAATAATATATTTACATCACGAACTAAGTCTCGTCATCGACTCCCTTTCTATTAAATCCAACAATAGTTCAATGTATGAAAATAGTAATTGTCTAAAAAGAAAAGTCATAGGGGTGTTATAAAGTAGCATGGTTCATCAACCTTCTCTGACGTTTTTTAGCTCTCTTATCCATATAAAAATTGCAATTTCTCCAAAATTTCCTCTATTGTCTCATAATGTCTCATTTTACCATCACATGGCTTTGATAGTCATTTCATGATAATCTATTTATATTCTATATTAAAAACATTCCTCTCTCCATATTCTATAGACAACCAAACAACTTCATTCTTCACCATCAAATGGACTCCCATTCTAACCTTCTAGGGTTCATAGTGTGACACATTTAAAAATGGGACATCTTTTAATGTAATCCAAGTTTGAATAGCCATGTTTCCCTTTGATCTAGCTTCAAGTGGCTAAGTTGTTCCTGAGGAACCTTGCTATGATACCAATTGTTGGAAACAATGTTTAACACTAAGGGGGGAAGGGGGGGTGGTGAATCAATATTAAGGATAATTTAAACTATTAATTCCAATTTATACTTTCATTCAATATTGGCATTCATTCCCTCAAATCATATACCAACATTCAAAATCAATACATGAAGACATAAATCATGAGCAACATACACATGATAAACAAAGATTTAGTGTGGAAACCCTTATGGGAGAAAAAACACCAAAGCTTTGTTTTTATTATGATGAAAAATATGAGCTCCTACTCTATTTACATTAATATTTATGAGAACCCACTCAAGGGTAGAACCAACTACCTTAGATTGTTTGTTAGCACTAACTCCCTTATTTTTTAGACCCCTAATAGGCTTACTAGAAGCACCAACTGAGCCAACAACTTCTTGGATATTTTGAAAGAAACAACTTGTAGTTTATTGGATTTATAAAAGCATAAAATTACAGGAGGAACCAACTCCCAAAATCTTCTCAGATATCCACTCAAATAGAAGCTCCAACTCCCTATAGGTAGGCTCCAACCCACACTCAATAAGGAAATCACCGCTCATTATTCTTGGCACTCACTCCACCTTGTTTTGGCTCTATGTTCATCAACTTGGCCCTTTGTTCTTAGTATCATACACTCAAAAAAAATTTTGCACTCTCTATCCATTCTACAAAAACTTGCAATTCTCTACTCTTGGCCCTCATACAATAAACACTCACAAGCTCTCAGCCTTGACTCATCCTCATGCTCTCTTAACCTTTCTCCTTTCCATGTACACTCTCTACTTCTATCTATAGCGCACACATAGAGAGACCTATACTATGCGCTCAACAATACTATGTCCCCCCCATAGTACACAACTACAATCCATGTCTTTGTTCCACCACAACGCAAGGAACAATGTTAGACTATCTTGTTAGTCACATACTCCATCATGGATTCCCATTTTGTTGTTACATATAATTTTTTTTTTTTTGTGAATTAGTCTACTCCTATTATTATACAAAAAAAGTTACAGCGAGGCAAGCCTCGAAGATTCTCTCCATACTGACTATGGATTGAGTAGTGGACTTACATCGGAGAGCAAAGCTTCCTTGAGAACTGACTTGTCCAAAAAACAACCGTGAACTGACCAGGTAGCATTACAACCAGACTCCTGAATGCTGACTCGAACCCAAAAAACCATAAACTGCCCAGAATGCATTACAAACAGAGGTATAACTTTGCTGAGTCCTAGCGTGGACTCAACTGAAATAGACTCAAACATGAACATAACTAAACTAGATGACAACATTAACAAGATGATGACAAAATCCACCAAGTGAAGCTGGCATAGACCTGAAACCACACTGTGGAATGCAAAGGAGGCGAACTCCTATTTCGTCTGCAGAACCAAAAAAGAAGCGAAGGCATGTTCATTCATCCACAGAGGTTAATAGCTACTCCTCGACTATCCTGCACCCATACTACTCTGAGGCGCTGGAATCCGACTGAAGGAATGCATTTTTGGCTGGCTTGCTTGGACCTGCAACCGCTCCAGGGTTCACCGCGGACAGGGTTCCTTGGCACTCGATAGGATTGGCCTGCCCTTGCTCTTAAGAGGCTCCAGGTTGAGCCGTGTTCTCACACTTCTCTATCTTCACTGAGACGAAAAAAGTGGAATTCGCGAGGGTACAAGGTATTTGGAAACAGGTGGTGGGATGAGCGCTGTGCGCACAATCCTCATTACGAGCCCGCCCTCGACCTCTTCCCCTGCCTCTCCTGGACGCCGGGGATTCCAGCTCATCTGAGGAAGGGTTCGAGGTATTGGAGGAGCACTGTTGGATAGCCCGTCCTCTTGAACCACCCCGAGAACCTCCCCTCCTGCTAACAAGTCTGAGCCGTTCACGCGGCATGTTGAAGACCCAGGTAAGGTGACACGGGAGCGAAGGCACAGTGAGCCAGGAAGGCAAGGCGATGTAGGCACAGAGGGGCGAGGAATTAGAACGCAGGAAGCGACCATAACAGAGGTGAGAGCAAAGATGGGTGAGCCTGCGACAGAGGCCAAGACCCAAAGAGACAGAGGCCGAGACCCAATGAGATGGAGACCGAGACCTCGAATGAGACAGAGGCTGAGACACCAAATGAAATAGAGGCCGAGACACCAAATGAAACAGTGCGGAATTGTTGTCCAAGCCAGCAGAGGCGAGCTATTATAATGGCGCATTGAGTCGCCTGGAGCATCCACCACGACCCAGCAAAGGATCTGTGACAAAATTGCAGGAGTAGCAAGAAACGGGAGCTCCATCGTGCTGTGAGCGGCGGACTGCAAGTGGGAGTTGAATGCTGCAATCAATTTAACTGTGCGAGTACTGCATGCCGTCCCAATATCCATACAAGTGGCGGGACTGGGCTGCCACTTGCCCAGTTGGTGCGCCGTCCTCGTACGTCGCCTCAAATCAAACACCCGCAGCCGGGGTGTTGTTACATATAATTACTCAAAATATGAAATTGAATTAAATCTAAGGATAGGCAAGGGAGTGTTTTTCATGCCAAGAATTAAATCTCATTCCACTTGCACACTCAAAGAGCTCCTCCACTAAATTTTTCCTAAACATACAACATAGCTCTCCAAATATTGATATGTTCTTTGGCATGGAACTCTAAGCTTTTTATAAATTGTTAAACACCCAACACTATTTTCCATTTAATTCTTCATAGCGTGCAAGGAAGATCAAAAGTGTCTTGTTTTCGTTCACGACAAGATCCATTGATTTAGTTCTACACATTGTACTCCTAGCTTACTTGAAACCGAGTTCCATGCCATTACCATTTACTCCATTAGGAATAACATGTGCATTCAATCCATATATGAAAACCAACTTCTGATTCATTCATTCAGTAAATGCCTATCTGAAAAATTTAAGGCTAATAGCCAAATTTTCTGTATCTAGCACATATGTCACAAATAGTTTCTGACCTGTTCAAGCCTTTTAAACATATGCCCGAGACCTTTGTCATAAGAATTAAACACCTAATAATCTCTTATTTAAACCCTCACAATTCTTTGTATTTAGTCCTTAGTCCATTCCACTTTTTCATTATATTTAGCTTGAAGGCCATTGGTCACTTAACACAAACAATCACCACAAAACTATAACTATACCACTTTTTCGCCCCCTTTGAGCTCTAGCCCCTGAGGGATAAATAACCATTAAATATTCGTTCCCTTCCAAATGTCACTGAAGATGCATTAGACCAAGTCCTAGAACTAGGGGTTCACTAGCAATCCCCATAATCTGCATGCACTCTTTTCAATAGACCTTAGTTGTTGTGTTATCCATTGCTATGTCTCAGTCTTTTCTGCCAATGCTTTCTCCTTTGCTCCCTTTTATTTCCTTTCCCCCATCCCCCCTCCAATTTGACATGTCTCGGTCACTTTCTAATTAGTTCTCGACTCTTCTCTATACTCCACTATGTATTCCACCTATCTCGGTGCTTAGTTAACCCAAATGTCTTCACATGTGAACTTTCTAAACCTTACGGGGTAGCCCTTCTAGGGTGACATCATGCTTACGTCAACAATACCACATGGTGCCTCTTGAGTGACAATACTTGTCACCTTGAACCACCTGAACATTCCGAAATCACATGCCATGTGTCCCTTGTGTTGACATCATGCTAATATCATCATGCCAATACGTCTTCCATGCCATCACCGTGAGCCAATCACATTGCACCATTTTTCATCCACATTGTCTTGAGTGAAGAGGCTAATGTGGTCTTGGGAATTTGTTTTTTAACAAATTTCTTCATTTAAAATTATAACGTAAAACTATTGGGTTCAAGTTCCTCACTCCTCATTATGCCACATTTTGTGGCCCTACGTCATTCCACACATCTCATTTGAGTGCTCCTTTGGTTCTTCTAGGGAAGGTTTCCTAGGGTGGTATGGCTATGGTACCTCCCCATGCTATAAACATGCACCAATAATAGCCTTTTTCCACCTATTTTGTTGTAGGCCACGTCCTCCCAAGATTACGTCATCCCAGATGTTCAACTTTACACGCAAGTTAGGTGATTTTGGGGAAGGATTTCTAGTGTGATGTGGCTTTGGTGACCACCACTACATAGACATCAGCCAATCAATGATTTTTCCACCTATTGACTCGTCCTAGGCTTACATCATCCCATCTTCTTCCTTTCTACACAACTTTTCAACCATCTAGGGAAGCTCCTGCTAGGGTTACGTGTTATATGTGTTTCACTGTCAACCATGAATAACACATTTCATTGTTCTATTGTCTACACACATCCACACGAACCCCTATTTGAGAATCTCCACAAAAAACATCTATCAACTTTGCCTAGATGCCAAATGATCACAAAGTTGATCAATTTTCCAATTTAAATCCATAATATTTGACTATTTGCAACACTGACCTTTGATTGGCAATAATTTCTGATCTAAGAGAGTATTTTTGGACTTTAGCATACCATTGAAGAGCTCATTCTGAGCACTATCGAGCTATGTCATTTCTAGGAGCATATGAGCTGATATTCTAAGACAAAAATGTATTGAAATATTGGGACTCCCAACCATCATATTTATAGTACTATAGTGTCTATAATAAATTTTCTACTATGATGGCTCTCTAGAAAATACTATAACAACTGTGGGAATCGACTTGAGCTCTACATACCATGCACATCAATGTTAACACAATTGACATCAATGCTAGCCTTGTTGACATCAATTCCAACACACTTACTACCATGCTTCACCCTAGCAATGTCAATATTCTAACATTAATCAAATCCATGAATATTTTTTCTACACATAATAATCATCAAGAAACTACATTGAATCATGATAGTATTTCATATGTAGGAAGAAAAGGACATGTCAATCTAAAAAGTTAAATGTAACATTTAATGGAAAGGAAAAGATAAGTAAAGAGAAAATATAGTTATAAGTATATAATGTTTTTCTAATTAAGCAAAAACTTTGGCATATGATAATGTGTATCAAATATGATGTATGATATTTACTCTATACCATTAGCACATTTATAAATTCATAAAACATACATTGTATGCTCATAAATGGGAAAATGTTAATAAAATATGAAAAATAATTATTGTAAAGTGTGTCTAAACTATGAATGATTTTAAATATACCTTTCACAAGAACAAACAAATTGAAAAAATAAGAATTATTATATTACATCAATCAACTATAAAAAATAACAAAAATCAGCTTCACACCATTATAATGACATTGGTAACTTTAACCCATGATATCTTACATAAAATAAAAATTTCCATACACAATTTTGTCAAACCTTATTAGTTCCTTGACACTTTATTTTAAAATAGAGAATTACAGCGTCACACATAGCTAAAATCATAAACTAATTACACGTGTTCAATATATATTTGTAATTTTACTTTTAGTACTTATTTACGTAAGGTAAATTCAAATTTCACAAGTATTTTTTTCATTGTCATCTTCTCATTTCCCTTTGACACACTCATAGACTTAGGCCATATTAAAGAATATACTTCTTGAAATCCTTATGGTCCATCTTTATGATTAATTTCCTCAATATCTATTTTTTTTTGTAAGCTCAGTAGTACTTTCTCTATTTATATTAACTGGCCAGAATTAAGTTTTCCATTTGTTCCAGGTGGCCTCAACCTCCCTGAAAGAAACCAGGTGGCTTCCTGTCAGCATTAAAAGTTGTCCTAAGTTTGTATAAGTCTTTCTTTATCAGCCTAACAACCTTATCTATATTAACCATATTGCAATTCAACTTTAAAAGTAAAAGCTATTTGTCATGGAACATAAACAAAAAGTATCTGGATCATTGTTTTACTCCTTGTCCAAAGATATCACGAGGCCTTGGGTTTTGGCACTAGCACCCAACATCTTGCTTCTCTTGATACCCTACAGAGTTTGTTCAATTCTTCCCAATGCTAAGTTATTTCGATAAGTTTGGATCTGGACTGCCACTATCTCCCTAAGTAGCTCTACTCTGATGGGATCTTTCTCCTTGGTGTCCTCCCATGCCTCTGAGCCTTTTCTTGCCACCCATTCTTTGTTGAGACTCATGGCCCATGCCACCACATTATTCATGACCTAGTATTGCTAGACCATTTGTCTAAAAAGTGTGTTCTATCTGAGGGAGTTTCTTGGGTCATGAACCATGTCCTCCCATTCTTCCATGGGAATATATTGGTTTTCTATGTTCTCATTTAATTCTCTCTTGCAACCAACTATTTAGGCTCTGACCTCAAGTGGGTTCCCTGCTATGTATGTGTCAATGAGGGTCTTCATGTGCTCACGTCTTGTCTTTCTCCCTCTCTTACTTTGCTTTCTGCTGGAGCTTCTCACCCCCTCTGATTTCTTTTTGTCTGTGTCTCTCTTTCCCTTCCTAGTCACTTCTTTTCCATTTCTTTCTATTTTTTCTTCATCATTGTTACTGTTGGATTCTCTCCCTTTTCTAGCCTCCACTATGTACTAGATGCAGTTTATGGTTAAACCTATCACATAACCATAAAAAGTATCAGTATTCTGTTGGTGTAACACCCAATCAATTTTTCAATTAACTGAGCCATGTTTGCTATCCTGCTCAAGACCAGATGGCCTAAGATTTCCTGAGGTTCCTTCCATCTTCCCCCTATCATCTCATGGTTTTGCTCTTTGCTAGCCCTTTCTTCTTTTTTCTTTCGTTAGTCTCACTCCATCGACTGTCGCCCAGACAGTTCGATAGAGACATCCTCACAGGACCACTTCAAGGGTAGTCTGTATTGATGTTCTAGACTTCACCGGGAAGCTTGACCATAGAGATCCTATTAGGGGGCTAGACAGTAGGACCATGTCCCTGTTCTATGCTGCACTAGGTAATTTCCTTCCCTTCTCACTTTTATCTATCTTCTTTGTTCTAATTAACTCTCTATTTTTCCTCTCAGTTTTTCCCGAGGAATTCCTAGTAGGATTTTCAAGGACTGTGATATCTTGTGTTTCATCTCTTGAGGTCTCCATGGTGGATTCATCTCTATTCTTGATTCTTGCAACATCTCCTCCGAGCCTTATGTGCCACTTGGCCTCGACGAGGTTCCTTAGACCAACATCCTTACTAGGTTCACTTTTCTCTCAGTTTGCTCCTTTCTCTTTGTGTGCCTTCTTCAGTGCTAGGGTTTTAATTCTTTCTTCTCTTCTTATGATATCTATACTGTTAACCCATCTAGGGTTCCAAGAGTTCCTGGAATTGGCTCTAACCGAGTCCCTAACTAACCTGGGCACCTTCCCTAGTAGAAAAACATATCGACTAACAGAGATGGCGCCACTGCAATCCCTGGGCTGTGTCGTCATTCCTCTACCACCCTTCTCCACTTTTGTTCTCATTCTCGCCTTCTGCATGTAACTACCAACTGACTCTCTTCATATATGTTTTATCCCCTTTCCCCTTCTATCCTTCACATTTACTCGCTGCACTTTTGCCTAAGCCATTACCTCGGGATAATGACCCTATGTCCCTTCTTGCTCTAGCTCTCGTTAACTCACGCTTTCTTTCATATGCTCTTGGCATGTGTCATCCTTGATTGTCCTACCACTTACTGGCAGCATTCTGCCCACTCTCCCATTAGCTCCCATGCTATCCTTGCTGTCTTTCTTTCTCAACTCCACCGACCTTCTCTCCTGGATTGTTACTTCCTTGCCCTATCCATCCACCTGCCCTTCCCATTGTCCTCTCCCTCCATTTCCTAGATTTATTCCTATCCTTGCACTCATGTGGATGGTGTCTACCATTTCCCGGTCCCATCTTTGTTGGCCCTCCTCCTCTGTGTTGCTACACCCCGATCAGGAGTTCTACTCTTGTTCCTTGTCGTTTTATAGTATCTTCACTAAGTTCTCCATTTCCTCCATTTGTGATAGCTCTTCCGCTTTTATATCTAGATTTATGCCTACCTAGTTGCATCCGCAATTTTCCAGATTGTTTGCTGCCATGTTGCTCGTCCTTCAGACATGTGCTGGGATGATATATCCTATATGTCGAATTAGCTTACTCATCTCTTAGACCAGCCAAGTAGTTCTACAACTTTGGCTAATCTTTTCCCACTGTGTTCCTTGTTGTAGCTTCTTCACCATTTCAATCTCCATTTCTGAATCTCCTTCTACCTGTAGTTTTTGAAATCGCTCTCTTGTTACAATTTCCATTCCTTCAAAGCATGAAGCTCTGCTTCATTGTTGGTCGCATTGCCATATTCCATAGCATAGACTCTAAGTCTCATCTCTGAATAATACTCCTGTCCTTGCCTCTCCATAATTCCCTTTTGCAGCCCCATCGAAATTTAATTTGATGAAATCTTTCTAAGACCTTTTATAGTGGTTTGCCTCCTCCCCATTGAAGGTATGGTGCTTCCACGATGATGCATTCAACATACTAGTTTTCAAGTTTAGGATTTTCATAATCCGTTCTTCCTAAGGGTTAGTTTTCCAATCTTCCTCGTACCATTTCTCTACCAATATTGTCTCTCTTATGTTTTGGGTTATCTGGTTCCATTTTTCTACTTCTATTCTTCTTTCTTCTTTGAATATGAGGTTGTTTTGTTCCTTCCATATTGCCCACAAGACAAATCCTAGTGAAATTCTCCAAGTTTGCTTCAAAATTGAATTTTGGTAAGGCTTTTTCCACCAATTATCTATTGTTGTCTTCATGTTATTCGGATTCCTTCCACTGAATCCAAAGAGTTGATTATGTTGTTTCCAAACGTTATCACTATAGATACATGCATTGGTCATGTCCTACATTGTCTCCACTTGTTCTTGGCATAAGTAGCATATTGAAGGTCCTTGCATCCCTTTTTTTTCCGTTGATCCCATGTAAGTGCACAGCCGTCTCGTAGGATCCACATGAAGAAAGCGAACTTCAGCCATGTCTTTTCTTGTCATATGCTCTCCCAGGTATTTGTCTCTTGATTCCTGAGATGTTTTTATTGTAGTTGGTGACCCTCTTTAATTGTAAGCATTCCTTTGATCCTATAGCCCCATCTTAACAAGTCTGACCCTTCCTTTTTTGCTATTTTCCTAGTTTCCATTTCATTTTCGTACAACTTCCACTGTGGTGTTGCTAGTGCTTCTAGGAAGTCCTATTTTTGTTTCCACTTTCTCCAGTATTCTCCTAGATCTATGCACCAAAAGTTTTTAACTGTTTTTCACCATGGAGGTTAGTATATTGGTGGACTTCTTCTAGTTGGGGCTTGCTGTTTAGTTTTTCTCTTTGTTGCCATGCTTCTTCCCAGAAATTGGCTTTGTCACCTCCTCTGATTTCCCAGAAGTTGTGGTTGCTGATTAGATTTCTATTTTCTGCAGCTAGGTTCCATATTGTTGAACCATTCTTGTCGTCTTGGAGTCTCAACTTTCCTTCTAGAGACCTATGAATGTCAAACTTCCTTTCCCATAGTTGTTACAATAGGTCTACCCCTCCCTTGATCCATCTCCACCTTAACTTTGCTCCCATAACCTGATTCAGTATATAGGGATCTCGAGTCCTAGGCCTCCTTCTTTTAGGGGTTTACTAAGTCAGTTCCATGAAAGATGCCCCCATTTTTTCCCGTTCTAGCCCCTTTCCATAAAAACATTTTGGAGATGTCTATCATATTTTGGCATATTATTTTGGGAGTCGCTTGACTGGTGAGTTGGTATATCGAGATAGATTGTAATACTGACCTTAGTAGTATTACGTGACTTGGTATATTCAATGTTATTAATTTCCAGTTCTGCATCTTTCTTTGGATTTTCCCCAAAAGGGGTTTCCAATTGGCCACTCTGCTCTATTGATCATTTAGGTAAATGCCTAAGCATTTTGTGGGGAAATTTCCTATTCTGAATCCCATTACTCTTGCTAAGAAAGCTTGTGAGGGTGTTGTTGTATTGAAGAAGAATATATCAGACTTATCTTTGTTTATCTCCTCCCCTGAAGTGCTAATGAATTCTGTGAGGATTTCCATTATTTTCCTGGCTTCCTTGAGTGATGCATGTCCATACATCATTATGTCATTTACAAATTGCTGGTGGGTTAATGGTAGGTCATTCCACCATAGTCTGAGGCCAGTATACTGTTAACTTCTTACTTTCTCCTTTATACACCTTCTAAGGCATTCCACTGCAAGGATAAACACGAAAGGGGAAAGCAAGTTGCCTTGCTTGAGCCCTCGAGTTGCGTTAAATGCCTCTATAGGAGATTCATTGAGCATAATTGATAGAACTGGGGTTGTTACCATTGACATTATCTAGCTTATCCATCTTGCATCAAATCCAAATTCCTTCAATATTCCTTGTAGATAATCCCAATTCAGCCGATCATAGGCTTTTGCCAAGTCTAATTTAACTAGCATTCCTTCGGTTTTTGATTTTTTTAATGAGTAAATTGCCTCCTGTGCCACCACTATGCCATTTGTTATTTATATACCTTTGACAAACCCAGTGTGTTCCTGAGATATCAACCGAGGTAATATAGGTTTTAAATGGTTGACCATAATTATAGCCATGATTTTGTATATAACATTACAGAGTTTTATTGGTCGGAACCCTTGCGATTCTTCTGAATGCTCTGTGTTTGGGATCAAGGCCAAAAATGTGGAATTCAGGGCCTAGTGCATTCTTTTGGTACACCTAGACTCCTCCACTAATTTCACTATGTCTTCGCTTAGGAATGGCCATGTCACCTGGAAGAATTCGACAATGAATCAATCTGGCCCTGGTGCTTTGTTCCTCACCATATTCATAATTACATCTTCTACCTATGATTTGGATATTTATCTTAATAGAGCCATGTTCTAGTATCTACTCACCAAATTGGGGATGTGGTGTGTCATTTTATTTATATTCTCCTCCCTTCTTATGCTCGGTTTTATCACGAGCCCTTTGAGGTGTTGTACTAACAGATTCTCCATTTCTTCCTTTTGAGTGAGTTGATTTCCTTGTTGATCCCTTCAAGAGAATATCCTATTCTGCTACCTATGATAGATCATTTCTTTTTGGAAAAACCTTGTGTTTCTTTCTCCTTCCTTTAACCATTGGATTCTTGATTTTTGTTTCCATAGGATCTCTTCTTGTTGTCTTCTTTCTTCCAATTTATTAATCAACTGCCCTTCCTCTTCTGCTAACCCTTCACTTCTACCTTTATTGATTATTTGATGTTGCACTTTCTTCATCTTGGTTTGGATTAACTCTTGTTCCTTATGTATGTTGTCAAATTCTTCCTTATTCCATTTCTTTATTTTTCCTTTTAGATATTTTAGTCTAAGTTGAAAGGTATGCATATGGTTCGCCCTACTATTTGATTCTCATTCCACCATTCTTTCATTTTTTCTATTAGGTTATGTTCTCTTAACCAAAATGCCTCAAACCTAAAGGGTCTTTTTTGGTTTCCTTGATTCATTTCTACTTCAAGTTTAATAGGCCAATGGTCTGATCCTAGACACAGAAGAATTGATGATTCATAGAATATGTCTTTGCCAACGAAGTGTTCCATTACGAAGAATCTATCCAACCGAGAGGATATATGTCTACTCCCTCCACTTCTATTGTTCCACGTATATTTTATGCTTATAGTTGGGATGCCCACCAATTTCATTTCTTCATGTATATCTCTAAATTTCTCCATTTCCAGCTCTTCTCTTCACAATCCCCCTCTTTCTCCTCTATTGGTGTTATCAAATTGAAGTCCCCTGCTACGAACCAAAGTTTTTCATTGTGGAGCTTCCTAAGATTCTTTATTTGTTGGAGGAAATTTTCTTTTTCCACTAGAATGTGAGGACCATATACTGCAGAGACTAAGAACCATTCTCTGTTTCCAATTAGGGAGAACCCCCTCGTGAGGATAGCGATACAACCCTCCCTATATTTACCAGCATTTCTCCCATAATATATATAATTTCCTATAGGTTTCTTCGGCCCCTTTTCATTCCTCCTTTCATTTTATTCGAGTATTCTTGGGAGTCATCCAGATGCATCCCTAGTTGTTATTCCATCTCCACCTGCCCCTACCCTTGCTTTGCTTGATATTGCTGGAATGTTTCTCTATATAATTTTTTTTGTCTTCTCGAATGAATCTTTCATCTAGGTGTCTCCATTCATTTAACAGTTTCCTCAACACCTCTTCTTCCATGCTTAATTCTTCTCCCTTGTATCATTTTCCATTATGGTGTTATCCATCTTATCTTTGTCTTCCTTCTCATCCTTCTCTATCAGCTCTCTTTGGGCTTTCCTCTTGGGGTTTAGCTTGCCTTAACTCGAACTAATTTCCTTTCCTTTTTCCTGATAGTCCATAGTTTGGACCTCATTGTCTTCTTCTTCTTCTTCTCCTTGTAGTGCATCAAAGCTATTTGTTCTACTCGGATGATCTTGATATTATATTCCCCTCCCATTGGTTTTCTCTCTTGCTTAGCTTATCTTTCATTTCACTTCTTGAAACCCTTCCTTGGCTTCTTGATTTTTCCTTTATTGTTTGTTCATGTTTTCTCCCTCTTCTAGGTTCATTGGGCACTCCTTAAATAGGTGGCCATACTCATGACATCTTCTACATATGAATGGCATGTGTTTTTAGTCTATTTGATGGCATACCTCTTCATGGTATTCTAGTTCCACTAAGTCCAGGATAGGTTCAACTATGTTCATGATACACATATTCTCGCATATGAAGTATATCTTCCTTTTTTTGTCGTTT
The DNA here is from genome assembly GCA_000404065.3 of Pinus taeda. NCBI lineage: Eukaryota > Viridiplantae > Streptophyta > Pinopsida > Pinales > Pinaceae > Pinus > Pinus taeda. The sequence goes on from APFE030787405.1 coordinate 129,313, forward strand.
TTGTTATTTTGACAAATTTTGCTATTGTATTTTTTATTCCCTCTAGTATCTCTGGGTCCCAAAAATCCATTGGGAGACCGAGTAACCTAACTCACACTAGGGCTGCCATGAATTTTTCCTTGTCTGGGTCATAACATTCTTCCTAGTATCTCATAAACAATCTACCATCATAATGAAATTAAGGACCATTTTCAAATATTCTTTCTTTCTCTTGGAGGTTCGAGAATATTACCATGAAGAGGCCTCTGGCTCCCAGCTTGAGCTCGATATGACCTTGGGACTGGCATTTTTGCTAAATCCCTTTGGTGATTTCCTTTTCTGTCGACCATACTCCGATGAACCTACATATTAGCATGTGGTATTTCATGCAACATTTGTGTCACTCGAGTTTATTCGTCAGAATGATGTGTCTTGATTTCTTCGTCGCACATGGTAAACATTTACCTCTGCTCCCTGCCTGCCATCTCGCCTCGAGGACAAGTCCTTACATTTTGTTTGTATCTCCTACTTGTTTCTAATTACTTGCATTCTGGAAGGGGTCCCCTGCCGCTGCGTCTCAGTAGGAGGGGATCTCTCCCCCCCTTTCCTCCTCTGTCATTCTGATCTGGTTTTCGGCCTCCTAGATTACAACTTTTGAGATGTCTTTTGTTTTTTTGGAAACATGATTCAATTTATCTCATGGCTGCCTTGCCATTAGGGTTGCAAAGACTCTTTTCCCATAGCAGTAACACTAACTTCTTCCTCAATATATAATTATATAGGAAGGGAAGATTGAGTTGTAGTGGTGATGAATGTGTTTCTTACTATAATCCTTTCAAATTTTTCTATTGTATCCCATTCTCTGGGTGGAATCAATGTCTTCTTTCTAAACCTAAAAAATTTCATTTTGTGTCTTGATTTCAAGTAATAAGGTGTTGAGGGTAGATGACCAATCACCTTACCTAATAACACTACAATATAAAAAACAATAAAATAGTACTCACTACCAACTCATTGGCTATAGAATATCCCATGTTTGTTGGGATACCACTAACATCTTTCTTATAATGGATTAAAGAATAATTATAAATTTCTTATGTGATTAAAGCACCTTCAGTGATCCATATTGATGGTGAGATAAATAGTTGCACAAAAATATATCCACGCATAAAAGTATTGATTTGATTTTTGGATATCACTATCTCTATTTATCTCTTTAATATCATTATGCATTTCTAAAATAGATTCCACAAACCAAATAGTCTGAACTCTAGGGAAAAGCTTCTTATTAATAAGTGTCTCTTTCGTAGTTGAGTTTTTTCCATCATATAATATAATATACTTCAGTGGTTTTTCTTTTGACATTCAGAACAATTTTATTGATATCAAGAACTACGCTATCTATTATAATAGCCTCATATTCCAATAATATTTTGAAATGAGTTCAACTTTATTCAACTTTAAACATCACTAACTACCACAATTTTCCACTAGCCTCTATAAGGGTTTTCCTCCCTATAGATTCTTCTTTCAAATAATTTTGCAGGGATTGCAACTCTATTTCTTTGATTCTTATGATTCCTTTTGGTTCTTGAATGATATGTTTCTTTTCATTATACGTTGTTTTTGAGGACACACTTCTTGGTACTTTTTCTCTTCTAATAAACATATTTGATTTTCAAGTTATGTGACTAAATAACTAGGAAACATTTTATTTTATTTAGTACCTAGTTAGAAAGAGTAATATAAGTATTTTGGAAGAAATGATATTTTTCATGACTAGATTTAGCTTAAATTTTTATTCTTATAATTTATTTTGATATTTCCATTCGTTATTTTGCAATTTTGTTTTTTCCTGTTGTAATTATAGTATCTAGGTTTCTCTTTTTCCATTAGTTTTCTTTAGTTCCTCAACATTAGGATAATTCATCCCTTTCATCATAAGAAGATAATACATATGATATTTAATTTTGTTTACATATGTATGAGGTCTTTAAATCATTAATATGTTTACCTTTGGACTCTAGTGATGATGATGATGATGGTTAACATCCACTGAGACCAAACTTTGGTCTATCCCCAATTTGTTTATTCCATTTCACTATGTCATTCTCATTTATTTTGTTTAGATAAACATTAGTTGTTGTAGTTTTGAAGCATGATAGTTGGTTTTCTAGTTATATTATTGAGGAGTAATAAATTAGCACTATTGGCATATTTAGGACATCTACAGATGGAAATATACAGTTTTCTAATTCCTTTATCTTGTTGGATTTATACTTCATGACCACCTTACAAACTTTCATTTGGTAATCTAATCTACTTAAGAGAATATGAAACATTTTCACATTTCCAATAGATTAAAATAGGTCCCTAATTACAATTTCCCCAGTTTGTTTATGCCATTTCACTATGTCATTCTCATTTATTTTTTTTAGATAAACATTAGTTGTTGTAGTTTTGAAGCATGATAGTTGGGTTTCTAGTTATATTATTGAGGAGTAAAATATTGGGCTAGAATTTTTATGTGAAGATATTACTACAATTTTCCTTGACAATGTTATGTAACCAGCTCACAAAAAGATAGAAAAGATAGATCAATGCCTTAGAATTCAGCCTCTTCGAGGGGGCAACCTCCTTTACATTACATAAATGAACAATTCTTGGATGATACAAATGACAAGACCTCCTTTCTATATATAGGAGTCTAA